>QOCX01000311.1:120002-165880 GCA_005959815.1 Sarcophaga bullata | reverse complement strand
AAGTAAAGAAGCATCTGCTACAGGATAGCTGATTTATTTTCAAGATGGATGTGCTTTGGAAATTGGATAACATTTGCATACACAACGAGGGTGGTCTGAGAAGTATTGATTTATTTTTTTAGTTGATAAATGGGCCTGTGAGAAGCTAGACACAACGTGGGTAGACTGGGAAGTATTGATTTATTTTTTCAGTTGATAAATAGGCCTAAAATATCTTCGCTGGATTAAGTAAGAATTTTTATCATTGGCCTGGCACCTATTGTGTAGCGTACATATATATACGGTAACTATTTTAAGTTTTGATAAATTTCTTTTAATTTCCTAATTTAAATACAAAAAGTTCAAGTTTTACTGCTTCAAAAAAAAAAAAAAAAAAAAAAAATAATTCCAATCTTTCGAAATGATAACAGAAACCTTGAACATTAAAATTTTTAAAAAATATTTCTTCAAGGAAAATCTCTATACGAGCTATTGGTATTGTATGTGAAATTATCAGTTCGAACTGATTTAAAAAAATAAACTGCCATCAGAAAATATTGAAACTCAATAAGATAAGCTAAAAGAATTTCATTTGATAAGTCTTCAATCATTTTATAAGAAAAAGAAATCAAAAGAATTCGAAATTTTCAATTACCCTACTAACCAATTGCTTTTCATTTGAGTCTTGGAAGCATTTGCTGAAAGCCAATTTGTAGGAAAAGCCATCAATATGCCTTATCAGCACTCATTAACTTTAAAAATGTCTTAACAAAAGTCTCATCTTACGCGACCACTTTCAAAACCAGTCGATATGTTTTCATTTTATTTTTTTCAATTACTCTAGTCTACGCTACTCTACCCCCATTTGTTTATAACGCTTATTTAAAATGTCATTTTCTTTGTTGTTGTTGTTGTTCTATTTTTTTCTTCTGTACTGTCTGTTCTGTCATCTTGTTGTATTTAAAAATTTATATTCTGTCTTGAATTTGTTTGCAAATTTATTTATTTTTTTTTAAATTTTCAACAATTTCTACATTTTAATTTGCCATGTCTACTAACAACTGGTGGTACATGCATGTTTTCTGCCGTTGTTTGACAATCATCTTCTGTCCATTAATACAAGTTTATTGTTTTAATGTTCACAAGAAAAAAAGAAGAAGGAAAACCAAACCTTATAGCAAAAAAAAAAAAAAAAAAAAAAAAAAAAAAAAAAAAAAAAAAATCCTGTTTGAAAAATATTTTTCCTAAAAACATTTTTTTTTGGTTTCTTTTTTTTAAACTCTAAAACATGTACTAAACGTTAGTAGCCACTTATAAAACAAACTCGTTTCTCTACACCGATAATGTTGAAACTACCCACAGCTATTGGAAAACACAAACAGAATTTGATTTTTTTTTCTTTTTTCATTTTGGTTTCAATCATAAAAGCCAGACTTGAAATCGTGTCAGATTCAAACGGTATCCCACTGGTTTTATTGCCAATTAATAATTGCACAATACAAAAAAAACGTTCCATTGAAACAAAGGTGGCACTAAAAATATGTACGTTGTTTTAATGATATTTCCCGATAGAATTATTGGCTACAAATATTCTTAGAACAGTAGTAGGCCAACTTAATCCTTTGGAAGTAAAGTAAAGACTTAAGTACTGTAAGATAGTGCGGGAACCGCTTCATGAACTTCTAAATATTTGCTTCTCTGAATCACTTTTAAATATACTTCAATCCAAAGGCTATAGTCCGCCCTAAAGCTCCTTAGAGCCTATCGACGTAGAACATCTTTTGGATGGTCAGACAGCTTTAACTCTTTGTAAAGACAAGTACTCAATAGCAAAGCTCCTTACCACTATTATATCTCATATGACAACCAATTGTATATTTTCACAGAGGGCTCTGGCAACCCTATCCTAAGATAGGTCAGTCACTTGCTTCTAAGACTTGATAAATGAAATTGAAACAAATGAAGAGTCTGGAATGAAAACCTGGGTTTGGATAATTCCCAATAAAACAATTTCACGTAAATCAAAACAAAAATCTTGGTTTTACAACTGTGCGCAAACGGTACTAGAGCATGCAACAACTCTTTACGGGCAGCTCTTCTTTTCTTAAGTAGAAGTAAAGCTTTTAATCACAATCGTGAATTTTTAACATAATAATCAATACTATAGTAGGATTACAACCTAGCTTCTCATATGACTTATATCATGAGCTACAGTTTAACATCGACTTTCAACTACAGGACTGGTGAGAAGACGTTGTAATAAGGTTTTTGCGCAGATGTAAGAACTGAGGTTTGAACTCACAAGTTCTTGCCTAGTAAGCCACACAATATTTATACGATTTACGTTCTTTTTTTATTTTCATTGTCATGATGTTCCAGTTCACGCAACAACTCTTTACGGGCAGCTCTTCTTTTCTTAAGTAGAAGTAATTAGTGGACAGTGCTAGCTCAAACGTGAATTTTTAACATAGTGATCACAACTACTTAGGTAGGATTACAACCTAGCTTCTCATATGGCTAATATTATGAGCTACAGTTTGACGACGAAGACAGGGCTGCGAGAAGACGTTGTAATATAGTTTTTGCCCAGATGTAAGAACTGAGGTTTGAACTCACGAGTTCTTGTCTAGTAAGCCAATACAATATTTATACGATTTATGTTCTTCTTTTATTTTCATTGTCATGTTGTTCCAGTTCTTCTTTTTGATCGAATTAGGTGATTAGAGTGTTATAAATAGAAAAAAAATAATAAAAACCATTATGAGTTCACTTTCAAGGTATCATGTGAATGGAAAAAGACTTCTTGAAATTGTTATTCAAATTAAATCATGAAATTGCCATCAAAATTCGGTCAGTTTTGATTTTAACAGTGCAGCAGGTATTTCAATAACTTTTTTTTTTTGAATTTTATGGCGTCTAAATAATTATTCTTAACAAAAAGCCGCTTCAAATGCAATAAATTTAAAGCAAAAATAAACTTGACCCAATTTTAAGAATAAAATTTTAAAATTTATGCACACATTTTAACCTTTTTTTTTCTCTTTTATTTGTAAATATTTTCAAAAGAAATTTAAAAAAACAATAGAAAAACCGAAACCTAACAATAGAAAACTTAAATTGAAATTATTTTAATGCTGTGCTCTAAAATAGAAATAAAAATTAAAAAAAAGAGAAAAAAAAATAAAATTGATTTGATAAAAACGCAAATAAAAAAATAAAAACGCAAAACGATTTATGATTTCCTTATAAGGAAATGATGTCTGTCGGTTTTATAATGACTTATCAAAATATGAATGAAAGAATAAATGAATGAGTGACTGACTGACTGACTGAATGAATGTATGCATGTCTGTGTGAATGCGAATTTATAGTATTTTCTTCTATTTAATTACAATAAATTAAATTAAGAAAAGAAAACAACAACAAAAAAACCAACCCAATTATTAACGGTCTCATGAACTTTACTTCAAGGTCATTAGATAACAATAATAATAACAAGAACAACAAAAACAAATTATAAAAACATTAATCTTATAATTTTTGCTTCGCTTTGTTTAAATTTTAAACAAATGCTTCTACTTCTACTTATTCAAGTACAACTAACTGCTGAAAAAAAAAAAAACAAAAAACATCTTAAAACTTAATTTTTTTTTATCGTCGGAAAACTATTTTTTTGTTGTTGCCTTTGTTGTTGCGTTGTAGTTTAAAGCGTCATAATAATTTAAATGTGTCGTTTTATTTTTATTTGTTTTTCTTCTTCTTCCTATTTTTTGTGGATAAAATACAGTTATAAATTATATCTCTCCATATTTATTTGTTTAAATAGACTTCATGAACAGCATTTACAGCAACAAAACAAAAAAAAAAACCCCTGAATAGGGATTTCAAGAAGGAACACAAAAAAAAACGCACATTTGATAGCATCATCAACACAGAGATATGAAACATTGTAGTGTTTTCAACTACCATACACTCAAAGAAAAATATTAGTAAAATAAAAAAACAATACTTAATTGATTGACATTTTAAATGGCGGCAATAGGCTGTTACCTCTTTTGGTTCTGTAATAGGTATGACATTCCAAAGCTTAATAGGCGGCTGAATAAGAATAGATTAGTTTCGAAAGGTCGGTGAATCACTTACATTCGGACGGTAGAAACGGTCCAATCAAGTCAAACACACTTACTACGACAAAATAAAAATAGAGAGGGAAAGAACGTCATTGCAGAGACCAGATAAAACTAGGGATGAAACTGTTAAGCACTATTAAGCACTGATGTAGCAGCCTTGGGGGAGTATTCGAAAGAAAAGTCCTTTGTAAGATCTTCGGTACAATGCAATTTGGCGCTGATTTCCACATCCGATCCAGCAGCGTATTAACATCCAGCGGCTGCGCCGGCTTGGCCATGTTGTTCGAATGGAGGAGGATGTTCCGGTCAGACGGGTATTTAATGCAGAGGTCTGCGGAAGTCGGCGAGGAGGACGACCTTGCATGCGTTGGAAGGACCAAATTGAGGAAGTCCTGTCATCGATTGGTGTAACCACGCCTAAAAAGCAGAGGCCGCTGGAAGGATGTGTTAAGGCAAGCCGAAATCCATTAATCGGGTTGTTAATGGCCAATTAAGTAAGTAAATAGTAAGCTGTTAATACCAGAAAACATAGAAGATACGTCTCATGTTGTTTGATTCTGTTGGATCAATAAAAATTAGAAGTGGATTGATTGTTCTCTTTTTTTAAATCCCATGGCCATCTAATGTACTATTAAAGTTCCTTTAGACCTCTGCTCTGTTGGTCAAGTCAAGCCCATAGACTTGGTAATGATTTCTATAAGAGCTGTGGATAATCTAGAGCGGAAGAAAAGGCTGTATTTGATCTCTTCTGTTTGTTTCCGGTTATTGCTATGAAGAGCCATTTTCGAATGAACTCTCCAAAATAAGGATTAGTGCAATAGCGGGATTTATTTGGAGGTTAGAAACATTTCCAGCAGGGAATATTTAATGATATTCATGGTAACCAATAAGGAAGATCCTTTATTTAACCTAATCTAACCTGAAAGGTGGTAACAAACTTTAATGAAATGCTGACTTGTTGGGTCATTGGAATTTCTTTTTGTAACAAATTAATTTTTATGAGTGTAACAATAAAACTAGTATTGTTTAATGATTATGATTATTTAGTTAAATTTGTTTACTTAATAAATAAAACCGAAAAAAACAACAACAAAAAATAATAACGCACAATAAAAACAACAACAACAATAATAATAATAAACAAATCTCAGAAACATATCCAATGTGTGGTAAATTTTTCCATTGAACAACCAACACCAGGCAAAAAATTTTCTACTGATGCAGCATCTTCAGGGTTGTTTTGTATTGAAATAGTTTGGGCGTTTGTTTAAATTATTAAAGGAACTTTCATGCGAATGGATATGTATGTCTGTCTGTCCCGCTGTCTGTCTGTTTGTGTGTGTTTGAATATAATAATTATGGATTGGATTTGAATGTGTTTGTTTTTGTTTTTTTTTTCGTTAAATAATCGTTTGTTTGGTTAAATATTTTTGTTTTGTAAACTTTAGAAAAAAATTTTTTTTAAAAAATGTTTCGGAATTATTTGCTGGCTGGCTGCCTGTGTTCAGTTTATATCCGTTGAATGATTTTATGTTGTCTGTCGTTGTCTGGTTTAAAAGATTCTTTATTTTTTTATTGTATTGTTTTTGTTTCTAAATTAAAACAAGAAAAAAAAAAAGAATTTCCAGATAAAAAATATCTGCTGCCCATAAAAAATAAACCAAAAGCCAAAGGCAAAAATTAATATGCGAATGAGAATATCTGGCACTTGAATTTTGCAAATTCAATACAATTCAGTCAGTCAGTCATCTAACGATCTTTGTGATAAAAACAACGGTTCCTCAAAAAAAAAAAAAAAAAAAAAAACAATTTTTTTATTTTTTAAGGAACATCAATAATAAAAAAAGAAGAAAAGAAATATTTTTTTTTTTTTTCAAAGCATAACTAAGATTTTGCAATAAAAATAAAAATAAAATTTAAATTTTTATTTCAAAAATTTCTAGTGTAAAGGTGTTAATAACGATAACATAAAAAACAATTGTTGTTGCTGCTGCTGTTATTTTGTGGAACTATTCAAAAGAAGTAACGGTTTTTATCATACAAATTAGATTTACAAAATTTTTTATTATTATTGTCGATCGTATTATAATTTATGCTAATAACGGTGCTTATGTTTTTTTGAAAATTAAGCTGAAATTAGCTTCTCAAGCATAAAACAGTTTTTCAGTGATTATATCGGCCAGCTTATCACATTAGAAAATCTCTTTGTTTTTGTTCCGCATATTATCATTTATTGTTCATATTATTAAACAATGGATTTATTAGTAATAAAAATGGATTTATTTATACAATACGTTACAACAGCATTACAATACCTTACACTAATCGTGTGATGAAAGATCTAATGGTTAACCCTCAAACTGTTTACATTGTCAAAGTTTTGGAAAAATATTCAAAATCGTTTCGAAAACCGTTTTTTGATTATATTCAGTTCTTCTGTTGAAGAAATTGAAACTTTATTGAAGAATAAACGGCTAACTAAGTTAGGGTCAAGGCAGTTATTGTTGTGTTAAAGCGTTTCTTCTAAAAAGTCGTATAAAGGGTTGTCCAATGTTGAATTTCAAACGTAAGATTAAATCAAACACGCTTAAAGTTATAATTTCATTGTAATTTTTATTTCATTACAATGCTTAGGCCTTTGTTACCGTAGTCTAATAGGTTGTGTGTTGGCTTAGTGGTTGCAAGCCTGTGCTTCAAACCCCAGCTCAGACAGTTCGAACAAAACAAAATACGAAAAAAAATTTTTTTTCCTTCGGCGACTTCTCTCAGCTGTCTTCTGGCAAAAACTTTGACAATAAATAAAATTGCCAAGAAAAATTTCCCGAAAATCTGTCGTTCAGAGTCGACTTGAACTACTCATGAATAATATTAATGCACACAAATGGTTGGTGTGAGGAACTAGGTTGTAATCCCAACTAAAGCGTTCTAAGTATTAAGTAAGCTTGTGCCTTAGGCCATTATAAACGAAAAACAATATCAATAAATGACAGCCCCGGCATTGGTTACAGCAGACGATCCGTTTGAATTACTTTTCAACAATTTTTTCTCATATTTTTGGCAGTCTCAGTGATAATTTAATGGATTGTTGGCTGTCAAAATGAATACGGTTTTAATTGAAGATATACACGCAATCAAAGAATGTATGATCTGGACTAGTGATAATGTGGCGAGGACTTTAACAAATTGGAAAACCTTTTATTGTCATTGTTCTGCCTATTATTTGATTGAAGATACAAGATATAACTCGTCTCAGAGAAGTGGGTTGGTATGGTTGGTATCCCTTTACCTCTTAACCGGGTGGTATGACGAAATATTTCGTATTGTAAGATGCTAGTATAGAACTGGTCAGTGGGGTCTGTTTTGTTCCAGTAACTTGTCACTGCTTCATCTTCATTTTCATTTTGTTTACTCCTTGAATATTCGATTCGATTGTCGTTTTAGGCTATGTTCCTTGCTGAATATTTTGTTGCTATTGAAGGTAGTTAGACAGGATTGCGGTCCTTCAGTGAAATTATTAATTGAAGTACAAAATTTAATTTCTATCATATCCTATCCATGCTACAGGCTAAGGCCATTTGTGTATTGGCATTACGGCTTTATGTCACAGCTTAATTAATTTTGAAATTCCAAAGACCAACGTAAAACTGTAAAACGAGTTCAGCAAAATCAAATGATAAATTATGACAATATTTTTTTTATTTTTATTATTTGAAAAATAAAATAAAATAAAATAAAAATCCATAAATATATACGCAACGATCATTAATAAATTGCTTGCTAGCTAGCATGCCACAAAATATTTATGTTTTCTTTACATAGTTTTTACATCTTCAAAATGCAAGTCTCTTTTGTTTCTGTTTGTGTATCCTATCACCAAACCACCCCTTTAAACCGCATCTAATCGCCAGTGACAGTTTAAAATATTGTTGCAGGAAATGCGTTACTTGCCGTTGATGCTGACGTTGTTGATGTTGTTGATGTTGTTGATGCCGTTGATGTTGCAGTCATTTTTATTTATTTTAGAGCTCATCTTAAGCCAAGACCATCATCCATCACTTGAGCATTTAATCTGCAACAATTTTTCTTTATTTATTAGTATTGTTGTTGTTGTTGTAGTTATTGTTGCAGTTGTTTTGTTTTTTTTTTCATTGCTTTAAATGCCGCTTTATTTTAATGCGTTTTAATTGTCATTTTTTAGTTGTTAGTTACTACGGTTATTATTGTTGTTGGTTTTCATATTTCTCTTTAACATTTGCGGTAAAAAATGCGTTTTTCTTCTTCTATTTTTCTTGATATTTCTTTTGCGTTTCTATTAACCGGCCAACAACATTTACAAACGGAATTAACAAAACAAAAATACAAAAAAAAAAAAAAAATTAAGAGAAAAAAATTAGAAAAAAAAAATGGAAAAAAGTTGCCTTGAAAAACCTGTACGATAATATTGGAAATGCGTGTATGTTGCAAGCTTACAGCTGCGCTGCAACATATTTTTTTTTATTTTATTTTGAAAAATTGCGCAATAGTTTAACGCGGCTAATAAATAAATAAAAAAAATGTGAATGCAATGCAATATAATGCAATAAAATTATAAATAAACAACAACAACAACATAAATAACACTAACAACAACAGCAGAAAGAAAGAAAGAAAGAAAGAAAACAAATATGTTAACATTTCATCTGGAGGTGAATTTCTTTATCGCCCATTCGCATCGACGTGAATGTGGAAAAATACGAAAGCAATTCACTAATTAGGAAACTTTACAACTCCATGAGATAAATGTTCGGAAGCTTCACTATTTTATATTTATTTTTATTTGTTTTTGTTTTTATTTGTTTTGTGTTTTATTTTTTGTGTGTTTATTTATTACAATCATTATACTGGTTAGATGAATCAAACATACATACATACGTACATAATATGTATGTTTCAAGTTAATGATATTTTTTCTCCATTGATTTTATATGATGAAGTTGTAGCTGCTGCAACAGCAATTGTCAGCTAGCTATTAGGGAACTGGTTAAATACAGGCACCAGGGTATTCATATGTCGAAATGTTTAAATTTCAATTGAATTTTATTTTAAAATTCGAATTTTCTGTTTTTAAAAAATGCTGTAAAAATTTATTTTTAAACATTTCAAGCAGTTTGATTTTATCGTGTGGCATTAATTTGAAATTCCATGGTTCTCTAAACAATCAAAAGTTTGACATTTCAAATACCATGGGTTATTTAGTGTAAGGAAGATATCGATAAATGCTGTATCGAAGACGAAAATAAATATTTTCATCAAAGTTAATAAATGTTTAAGATTACAGAACTTCAATTCTCTTGCAATTAATTCATTTAAAAAAGCTTTTTGACCTCTGAACTCCTAGAGAGGCCAACACAGAGATAGGATAACATTAAGAAAGGCCACCATAATAAAAGTAATAATAGAAACTGAATTAGTAAATAAGTAGTCTTCGTGGTCTAGTAGGTGGTATTCTGGCTGATTAGAATGTGAGGCTTCGGTTCGGGTATCTCCAACTAAACGAAATATGAAAAATATTTCTTCGTCAACTTCCTCTCAGCAGATTTCTAGCAAAAACTCTAAGAGAAAATAAAATTGCCATGAAAAGTTTCTCCAAAATCTGTCGTTCGGAGTCAACTTTAAACTGTAAGTCTCGCAACTCATGTGTGTGGTGCGACAAACTAGTTTGTAATCCTGAGTAAAGGAATGCAATGATGGGTAAATTTCTTCCCCAATATACCCGAGACAACAACCTTTAATTAGGACTACAACCTAGCTTCTCACAGCACCCATATTGTGTGTGTTAATTTTATCCATGAGTGGTGGGACTTACTGTTTAGAACGTCTTCCCCGAAGGCTAGATTTTTTGTTAGAAACTTTTCATGGCCATTATGATTTAATTTTGATTTGAAAACTGCTGAGCGGAAGTCATCTTTTTCACATTTGTTTGAGATATCCTGAACCATGGTCTCACGTCTAAAAAGCCAACACACTATCTACCAACGAACTTCAGATTTCTAAACTACTTTCATTCACATTTTCTGAATGCTTCATTTTTAATAACTTTTCAAACTACCCACCTGTTGTTGGTTATCTACAATATAACAAAAAAATATGACTTTAAAAATATTTAAAAATAAAAACAAAAATAAACTCCAGCAATAATTCCATTTAAGGTATCCATAAAACAAGAAAACAAAAAAAAAATAAACAGGGAGTGGTTGTTTTCCAATAATTATTTGCCGTGTAATCGAATATGGTACACCACCAAGTACAGTGAAATCTAAACAAATGCGGATGGATTGTAAGTAAATATTCTAAATGCCTGAGACTTTGTCGTGTCAACCCTTTTTACAATAAACCACTGTCTGCCCTCTTGATACGTATGCAGGTTTGATGCAGGTCGATAGAACCGGTACTATTATGGACGTTATTTTAAGTTATTTTTACCTACAGGCCGTTATAGAATTTGTTGCCATATTTTCTTAATGATCCAAAAATAGTTTCAAAGAAAAAAAAATTTTTTTTAAAAAGGAATGCCGACCAGCCTTATTTATTCACATAAAAAAAAGCATTGAAGCGTTACAATAATACAAGAATATTGACTAATTGTCATTTGTGTGAATGTTTTTGTTGTTGTTGGTGTTGGTTATTTAAATATTGACTTAATTGCGCACAAATTTCTAATATTATTGGCGTTTCTCGTTACGTTCCTTGCGAATAATGACGGAATGAATGACGCATTCCTTGCAAAGTTGTCCGTTGTTTAAACATTAGTTTTGTTTCACTTACAATTTGATTACGGTGGGGTATTGGGGACTAGAATAAAAGGTTTTAAGGCTCCTTTCTTTGTTTTTTTTTTTATTGTTTTTCATTTTACGAATACAGTTATTAACCTTTACCTGGCTTTATGGGGCTTTATTTTTTATTCATTTTATAAGTAAAATTTGCTACAAATGTGCTGTTGTTGTTGTTGCTAATGCCGTTGATGACAACATGTTGCACTAAACAACCAACCGTTCTATTGAATGTGTTCATTCGATTTGAGCTACAACATCTTCAAGTCATATTGTGCTTTACAGAAGACTTTGTCTTTTTTTTTTTCTTGTACAGTCTATGGCCAGGCCGTTTTGATGGCAAGTCTTCTCTTTCAATTTTAATTTATCCTGACATGTCTTATGGCATAATTATTTTTTATTACTCTCTGTATTGTACGTATGTAATGTAATGTAATTGTAATTCTGTTGTATTGTATTATAAAGTAATCGTATCGTAATATCGCTTGTATGCTTATATGGCTTGAATAGAAAAAAAAAATTTTTTTTTGTTTATTTTTTCATTTTTTATTTCAGTTTGTTTTTCACTATTTTAATGCATTTTCGCAAAAATGAAAACAAAAACAGAAACGGTGAAATCATAGATAAAGAAAATTTCCCATACACGTGTACATCATGTTGGCCTTTGTTTAGAGGGGAAAAAAAAAAAATAAAAAGAAAATTAAACGTTTGACGTCATTTGAACTGGAAAGTTAAACCCTTTGTTCGTTCGTAAGAAATGTCATTAAAATCCTGTTGAACATTTAATTTTAATCGTTATTATTAAAGATGGAAAATTTTATGAAATGCTTCATTTCATTTGATTACTTTCTTGTTCTTGCTGTTGTTGTTGTTGTTGTTGTAGTAATTTTTAATTAAATTGAAACTGATTTCTTTACTCTTCTTTTTTTCATTTCAGATTTACAACAAAAAATTAAACACAATGTAAGTATTGCAATGAAAGCTTTACAGAAACATTCATTATTTATGCCAAGTTAGGCTAAGTACGACGAGTGGACTCATCAAGCGAGTCTATAGCGTACAATCAAGCTTAGTTTTAAGTAAAGACACTGTCGAAGTATATGTCCTGTCTTAGCCAGGTTATTATCGATCAAGGATACTGAAACAAAGCAATGAAATAATAAAAAAAAGTGAAGGAGATGCTTTCTGATGGCCTTATGTTCCTTAAAATAAAGAAAAAATTAATGTTGATGCCATATCACCAGGCTATCAGGCAAAGATAACAGCTGAGCGACTTATTATCTCCAGCACTTCATTCTGTTGTGATTCTAACCTTATCTTCTTTATGGTGGAGAGTCCTCAATAAAAATTGTATAGTAAAGCTCCTTTATAAAGCGAGATTAGTTGCGATACATATTACAGAAGCGCTGTATTACTCATAGGAAAGGTTCTGTTTTCCTACGCCTTTATCTAGATTGAGAACAAGACAATGTCGGTAATTATCGGCATGCGATTCTATACGATGCTGCGATGTTCTGGTGCATCACGTCATGTACAATGTGTGCTCATGTGAGCTTTGTTAACAAATAAGCTATTCTGATATGGCATAGAGAACAGATAACAATCTGCTGCATGAGCAGCAGATTTTGTGTGTCCCACAAATCACTTTATTTGAAGCCCTACAATGTATTGGAATGCAATGATTTTCGGTGATTTTACTTCCAAGAAGTTCAGTAAGATGTTAATAACGAACCGTAACAATTTAAGGATTTTACTTGTGATAACAGTCATGCGTCTCTAAACCACTACTCATGGAACTGTAGATATCCTTATAGTTGCGGGCATTGTATGAAACATTGGCACAAGTGTGTCATTCCAGAATGAGATGACTTTGGGGCTGGTAATATAAACTTTAATGAATAAATAAATATAATGCGAGAAAAACATACTACAAAAGAGATTAGAAGTTAATAAAAAAAAAGAGCACATAGTCCTAGAAATATCACGTACTGTCATATTTTATTTTGAATACAATCTTTATGGCTCTATTAATAATTAATTTTTACTGTCATATCATATCACATGTAAAGTTTTTCAAGGCGCCAATGTTATCAGCACATATTTTATGCGAACCTTTTAATTAATTGGGGGATGGGGGGCGATTTTAAAGGGGATAAATATGACCTTTACATAAAGTTCATATTATACTTATACAGAGAAACCCTCCTCATTTCCATAAATTGTTATTTTTATCTCTTCTTGCTCGCTGTAAACGAACGCCACCGTTTAAGCCAAATTTAATTGCTTTCACAGTACTGGGGTTAATTGTACGAATGACGTTTCATTTGCTATATTTAATCATCATATCTTGGGGTAATTTTAGCTTTCATTTTTAGGGGTAACTTTATAACCAAGTTTAACCCCTAAATATGAGCATTATTATCGTATTAAACAACCCCTATATGCTGCTAGCATGGTATGTGGCAACTTTAAGCTCATATGCAGCATTTGGCTGGAATAGAGACATTTTTTCAAAGCTTAAAAAGAATATTTTCAACCCCAATTTTGGTATTTCCCGAATAGGAGGACAGCAAATACAACAGGATGATATTGTACATCACAGCTTAAGGTCAGGTCACAAAACATCCTGTCCTGCAAGAGTTAGGGGAGTTGAGGAGACAGCAGCATATCGCATATCTCCGAGATACCTTCTTGAAGAAAATTTCTGGGGAGTTTTCATATATTCAGGCAACTGATTTCATTTTTATTTTGTGTGTCAAAGAATAATTCCAAAAAGAATTTTTTTTTTTTTTTTGGCTTTTGTTTTCAAATTCAAACATCTTTTCGCAAGATTTTGAGCTCCTGTTAGATTTAGTCAAACAAGAAAGAGTTAAAAAACTGCTGCTGCTCTTTTCTCAAATGGAAGAAAATAAAGGGTTAAGCAATGCATTTTATTTTTGAGTAGGAAGGAATGAGTAGTCCTCTGTATGAGTTTCCTTCGTGAATTATTATTTATTTCACACTTGACCTTTTGTTTCATATTCACGTATTTATTGTTGTTCGTTGTTCTTTTCTTCCTCTATCGTTTGGCTTTTGTTTTATCGCATATCCATGGCAGCCATTTTGCCATGGAGCCAATTACATCCAGGATAACAGAATTGTTTGGCACACAACCGGCATGTTTTGTGTAATTGCCATGCCATGCCATGCCTGCGTTGGCGCCACATTTGTTGCATACATTGTTTAATCACCAGAGCATGGCGTGCTGCACAACAATTGATACAAAAATTATCGGAAAACACTTTTCACACTCGCTTTTCATCATCTACACTTGGTAGTCTGGTTTTCCAATCATTCGTTTTCCTATTTTTCTTTTATTATGATTTTCTTTCGACCTTTTTTTTTGAGAAAAAAAAAAATAAAAAAAGCCATCAACTCTCTGGTCTCTGTTATGTGTTGTTCTCTCATTCATTTTAAAGGAGTTTTTTTCTTCTTCTCCTGTTATTTTTCCATATAATGGATGGACGGATGATGGCTCTTTTGTTGTATTCTGCAGGAGTTGTACGGCAAAATTGGGTCAAGGTTTTTGCCTTGCAAAAATTCTCTTTTTTTTTGCTCTCTCTTCTTAAATGATTTTCTAGGTCAGGCTGCACTTTTTGTATTAGCTATTGTGATTGTTATTGTTGTTGTTAGTTTTTCTATTGCAATATGAAATGTCCCGGTTTTTATGTAAACCACTTTGGATAAGTTCTCTACAGCCTTATTGACACGTGATACTATTTAGATTACTTTCGTAATGCCAGGGAAGGGCGTACTCTCTTCCATGTCGTTCTTATAACACAATATTAAAGTTTTAATCATGGTCCAATTATTATTCGATTAATTGTGTTTGGAGTCTGTTCTTTGCATCAAAAATATCTTCAATTTCTGGTTATGGTATAAAAATACATTAGAGGCAGTATAAGTATGAACATCGACCTCAGCTATGTGCAGTTTACTCACGCAAAATGATTTTTATTTCCAGCATTTCATTACACATTCAAGTTGTCAGACTGTTTCTGACCTAAAACGTATAAGAAATTCCATCTCTACATCTTAATAGATCTCTACAGGCTGTATGTCCTGACAGTATAGAAATTTAGCCCATAACCTAGTCTGATACACAACTACAGTTCAGAAATGGCTGCTCTACGGCATTGATCATCATGAGTACTGCTGCTCAACTCCTTTCCGATCTCATGATGTATAGAAATGCAATCAATTAGATATGAAATACGTGCTGAAATCCAAACAGATCCAGGGAAGGGAGTAAAACTAGTTTGAATAACCCTCAGATTATCATCGTACACCAATTGAAATAAATGAAATTTCAGAATACCTTAGAATAGTATTTCTGGAATCAAAACTCTTCATTGAAGTTCACGTATTTAATAAAGCATTACAACCTCTTAGTTAGAATTACCATCTAGCTTCTCACTCCACCAAAGTTGCATGCATTAATTTTATCCATGAGTTGCGGCATCTACGGTTTAAAGCCGCCTTCGAACAACAGATTTTTGAGCAACTTTTCATGGCAATTTTATTTTACTTCCAGAAGACTGTTGAAAGGAAGCGTCGAAGAAATATTTTTTTCCATAATTTGTTTTGTTCGATATGTTTGAGCTGGGATTTAAACCATGGGTTCGCGTCTAATGAGCCAATACACTACCTACCAGACTATGGCGACTTTATTCAAAGCCTTGGGCTTCAGTAGTGAATTAGAAGCTGCAAAAATATCTATTGGTTGGTTCTAAAAAAGTTTCATGCAAGTTGTTTTGGTTTTGTTAAGCTTGTTTAGTGTATTATTTAGGCTGAAGTTCCCTAGTCAGTTGAGTCTTTAAAAAAAAACTGCAAACCATTCATCATTTGTTATTTGAAATGGAGTGGCCTTTGGCAATATTTCTTCCATCTGACCCTGCCTAGACTCATTTGTCATTTCTTTATTGCAATTATTTCAATCATGTTGAGTAATTTGTCTCTGCTATTTAACGGAATCATAAAATGAATTCCATTCCATACTAGAAATAACCACAGGATACTCTGTGTTGTGTTGTGTGTATGCGCGTCCTTAGCTAATTGCTTGAAAGTGATACATTTCATGCTGAGCTATTCATTTAATTTATGGTAGCCTTGACAATTTTACTGTTTTTCATTTTAATTTTATTTCTTGTTTTCTTTTCTTTTTTTTATTATTTTTTTTTTTATTATTTTTTCATTATTTTTTATTTTATTTGCCATACAACATATGGTAAAATGTCCTTCGTGTTAAGGCCAGTTGTAACGCAATTCTTTGTAGTTCTTTGTAGTTCTTTGTAGTTCTTCTTGTTGTAGTTGTTGTTGTAGTTTTGTAAAGTAATTTGTAACTGCATTTGCAGCATTGAAACTTTTAAAATGAAAGTACGTAAAGAAAAAATGAAAATCCTTTTGCTGCATCATCATTTTTTTTATTAAAAGACAAGAGACAAGCGCGTGTTGTTTTATATGAAAAGGGCTTCAAGCCAAGTGTTATTTTTGTTATTGTTTTTGTAGTTGTATTTGTTTATTTCATTTCCTTCAACAATAAATTAAAAAACGAATAACAGAAACAAATTTAAAAGCAAAGGACTAAACAATGGAAAAGAGGAAGGAACAACGTGTATAAAAACACTTGCTGTGTGAAATCATTGATAATAAACGACGACAGAGAATTCCAACTGAACAATGAAAAACACACACACACACACACACACACACATCTTTTGACTGTATATTTATAACGATTATTTATAAAACATATATAAAACATGTATGTACATACTATATATACTATAGTATACGTACATATATATACCATCATATACAATATACAATATGTATGTATAACGTAATATATTCCGCCATCATGAAATAGTGGATAATTATATAAGCAGTCAAGTGTGTGCGTATAAAACAAAAATACCCTGTGGAAATTAAAATCCTTTAAAGCTTATGTAAGTCATTAAATTTCTGTAAAAATAACCAACAATAATGGAAAATAGATCGGATTTATGATTATCTTCAAAGGAAATATTTTGCTACTGAGCAGCCATATAATCGCCATAAGAATAGTTATGACTTAAGCCTGTAACACAGTATAGTTATAAGGATTTCTGTTTGAATCCTTATAAACACATCTCGTCATAAGCATTACACTTCATTTTGGTATCTGACTTCCAGACGTTGGAGCTCATTTCTAGGACACTTAGAGAAGGATTTGAAAGTTCTGCAAATAAGCAGCCATATAAACCTCATGAGGGTACTCATGACTTACGCCCGGAAGATACTACAGTGATCTAGAAATCTGTATAAGATCCTAATATACAATTCCTCGATATACATAACACACCTTCTAACTTAGAGCCATAGGTGTACATTTTCAGAGCATTTGAAGGAGGATTTGAATATTCTGCTGCTACTAACCAGCAATATAAACCTTATAAGGATAGTCATAATCTCCCGCCTGAAAGATACTACAGTGATCAGGAAGTCTGTATGAGATTCAGATAATCGATTTCTCGAAGTACACGGCACGTCTTGTCTCTCCATCTACCTTTGAGCCACTGGTGCATATTTACAGAGCATTAAGAGGGGGATTTGGCTTCGTACTTCCAGTAGTTATTGCATGGGATGATCGTGCCTAATCCCCTGTCGAGATAGTTAGAGGAGAGCAAATAATTTACCGATACCAAAAAGTAAGGGTCTACGGCTCTAGTACGTCTGGGAAGCTCCTTAGGTTAGCAGTTTTTCGATTTCAAACCGATTTCTGCAAGAGTTGCCTGCTGGTTCAGGAGAATCTCCGTGGAATTGAAGCAAATAAATAAGCGACTTCCTCTCTGCAGCCTTCTGGCAAAAAAACTCTGAGAGTAAATGAAATTGCCAAGAATAGTTTTCTCAATTCTGTATTCGAATCAACATTAAAATGTGGATTCCGTCAGTCATGAAGAAAATTAATACACACAACATGGGTGTTGTGAGAAACTAGGTTGTAATCCTAACTAAGGGGTTACAATGACCAATTAAGCATGCAGTTTCTAGTCTCTATTTTAAAAATGGAGACCAAGCGCTCTTTTTTTAATTTTTAGAAAAAGTACTCTTTAAACAATTATAACAACAACTTTCGCCTTCAATTAAAAAATTCCCCGAGTATTCATTTCAAGTGAAAATTTCCTAACCAGTCTCGAAATTGAAAATGAAAGTGAAAATCCATTTATTTACGGAAAAAGGAAATTTTGTACACAAAAGCTCACCAAAAAGAAGAAAAAAAAGTACCAAAAGCAACAATAAACTCTCGCATATGTATTGTATATTAAGCTGTAGAATAAAATTTGCATGTAACCGGGTTTAAAAGTGGGTATTACAACAATACCTATAGCATTTAGGATGGGTGGCAGAAAGTGAGGGAATGGAAAAATTCTCAATTCGAGTATAGTTTGTTGGGCTTGAGGAGTATATGAAACAGATTAACCGATTATGTCGGTTAGACAAAATGTAGGTCATCGACGATTATTTCAGTTTTTCTGTCTATTTGAGAAATAACGTCTCTATATAGTGCAACATTTTGTTGCATGCTTTGCACAATGTGTGTGTGTGTGATTGTGTGTTTGTGTGTTGTTTTCCTGTGTGTATTTAAACATGCCTATGTATGTTGTTGTTGTTTTTTTTCGTTCATTCGTTTTTGCATAATATTTTTAACACCCACACTCTATGTGTAGGCCTTTTATTTCTATTTGCCCCGTGTCTTTGTTGTTGTTGTCGTTTTCATACCAATACAGAAAGGAAATGACAGTAGAAAAAAGTACCAACAAAAACACAAAAAAGAAACCCAACTGACACACATGCCATGCAAAAGGAAATCGGCCCAAAAGCTTTAGGGGCAAAATAGAGGGTCTCTGTATGAAAGAAAAAAAAAAAAGCTGCATGCCGTTGTTGTTATTGTTACTGTTGTTGTTGTTGTTGTTGTTGTGGCTGTAAGAAGAATGTGCAACATTAACAAATCTAAGGAAATTGTGTGTATTCAAGTGGTAAACATACTTGGTGGCGCTCATTGAGGTTGATGTGGTGTTTACTGCTACAGCCATGGCTATGGCTATGGCTGTGGCTGTGGCTTGGGCTATGATTGTGGTATCGGCTGTGGTGTTGAAGGTAGTTTTACCTTGTACACTTGCAGCCTTTTTTTTTGATTTTTTTTATGTTTTTTTAAAGCTATTCTTGGCATGAGCTGGTCTGGTTCTCCTTGTCAGTTTGTTTTTTTTTTCGTTTTGTTCTGGTTTTCGTTGCCAACTATTTATTGATTTCTCACTTATTTTGTTGGAATGGCAAAAAAAAAACAAAACAAAAAAGACAAACGAACAATGTGCAAAGGGAAATGGTACAATATATATGGTACTTTTTTGTAGTTTTTTTTTTTTTGGTACTAAAGTGGCCTTGAGGTGTTAAAATTAAAAATTTTTTAATGCGCAAAAGGTTTATTTGGTCTGTCTAATGAGATGAATTTCATTTTATCACGCAATAACAGATTTATTTCAAAATTTACAATTCAAAAAATATTTCAAAAGAAAATAAATGTGTAGCTTGATTTTCTGTCAATTATTTAAAAAATAATAATAAAAGAAATATTATGACGACAGTATAAGCACTAGTCAATAAAATATAAAAAAATCAACAACAATTTGCAGCACACTAATTTCTCTCTTCTGCCGGTATTCCAACATAATGCATTATCACTGCATTAGTTGGGGTCAGCCTCTGAGTGTTGATCTTAACAAAAAAGAAAGTACTTTTATGGAGTTTTTGTTTTTGGTTCTTTTAAAGCCTTTTCAGTTTTGTTTGTATTTGAAATAACAATATTTTTAAAAAGTACCTTATAAGGTACTTTTTCAAAAAGTACTTTTTAATCATGTTGTAATTTTTTAAGTACATTTTATATTTTTCAAAAAAGTCGAAGTGAATGTATTTAGAAAATTTCTACCCTTGTTTGAAAAAAAAAAGTACCCCCAATAGTAAAACTTGGCTTAACTGTGTTGACTATTTTGGTAACAAAAACTGATAGTGGAGGCTGACAAGGCTGTTTGGCTGGATGTTAACTGCTCAGAGAAAAAAAGTGTTGCTGTTGCTTTTATTGTTGTTATTGCAATTGTTATTTTTGGTATTACCTGGCGCATGCCGCCTGCATATTTGGTCATATTTCTGTATCATTCATTTGTTCTTACGGCAGCAGCTGCTGCTGTTGTTGTTGTTAGTGTTGTTGCTGTTGTTATTGTTGCTGCTGCTTTTTGCACTACATTTATTTTTTTTTTGTGTTTTTGCCGTTTGCTGTTGCTGGTGTTTTGTTTTTCGTTTCGTATTCTCCAAAAACAGATTCTCTAGTTGTTTTTGGACAACACATGTGCATAAAAGTTCAAATATTCGGCATCCGCCGTTGTTAAAACTAGAAAAAGAAAAACGAGAAAAATTCTTAAATATATTTCCACAGAAATTTAGAATTTAAATACAAAAAAAAAAAAAAAAATATTCGAAAATAAAATTCAAATATTTCGTTAGAAAAATTATTACGAAAACAAAACAGAAAGAAAAAAAAATAAAATGTTGGTGTTACAAAATCAATGCGTTGTAAGAAATCTAAACAAAAGTACCAGCAGTACCAGTACCAGTACCAGGCATTAAAACAAAAATTGTGTGAAAATAAAGAAGGAGGCAGTTGCGGATTAAAAAAAAAACGAAGAGAAAAAAAACTCATTTCGATTCGATTTTTTTTTGTGTATTTTTCTGCTTCACAATTATTCTGTGCAATTGATTTTTTTTTTTGTTTTTGTTTTTCCATTACATTTGGTTGTATTGAATACAATTTCATTGCTGTTGTTTTTGTATTTCGGACATGAAATAATCTCTTAAAAAATAGAAAAACTAAACATTGTTTGTTTTGTTATTATACTGGACTTGTTGTAGTAATTGTTGTTGCTATTGTTATTGTTATTGTTGATTTGTATTTTTTTTCAATTTTTTTTTTTACCAAATTGAATTAAAAATGTGTTACAAGAGCCTTTAATTTAGTGTCTATAATTGATCGAAAGTGGCCACATCGCCGTTTAACAATCGAAAAAAATACTAAAAAAAGAACAACAAGAACAAACAAAACAATTCAATTTAAATCGAGAACAACTAAATATCGTTCGCCGTTTATTATTTATTTTTTTTTAATATTTTTTATTTATTTTGTTTGAATTCTAGATTTGATTTGTTGTGTTTTGATTTGATTTGATGGCTTGAGTGTGTGCTGTTTGTATTGCAATTTGTTTTTGGGAATTATTTTGAAAATAAGAAAAGTGTTTTATTAATTAAAAATAAATACAAAGTTAAAGAGTTTAATTTAAAAACGTAAAAAAGAAAAAAATGAATCGTGCCAGTATATCAACGGATATAATGAATCGCATCAAAATGTTTGAAAGTGAGTTTGATTGAATTCTTTGGTTTGTTTTTTTTTTAAGTTTAGAGCTGAAAAGATAATTTTGATTTTTATGCATAAGGCCCCCTATTTATGCATAAGGCATTGTGTATGATCTAGGAAAATACAATGTGGGAGAGAGGAAATAGGAAATAGTATTTATGGATTGTAGAAGGAGCATTTCACATGTGAATAGTACAGCTGAAGAATAAATTTTCTTTGTAATGCATTATACATTCTATAGGCCAATGGACTATGAATGGATGTGATCTTGTTTCTGCGAACAAGTTAATTTATTTCATTTATTTTAAAAGACAAATATTACCGCCATCTGTAGAGGAGTAAAAGGGTTTGAAAGTTAAACAGCAAAGTTTATTAATAAGAAAAAGGAGGCTAAATATAGTGTGAACAGGAAGGTAGGTTTGGAGTGAAAGATGGTTGTTAAAACAAAAAACCTTAGGAGAGGCACACTTTCCAATTATGACGTCACGGTTACCTATTTTCTAGAGTCCTGGAATCATTCATAACTTCTACCGAAGCAGCCACTTACTCTTAATGTCCATTATCGACAGACCATTTAGACTGTCTACATAGTGGATATCCCAATAGGTGCAGTACAGTCTCTTTCTCTTTGTTGTCTCTACAGCTTTTGATAAAGTCATCTGCTGAGTCCATTGCGTCTTTAATTTAGTTTGATTAAGCTCCGCTTTTTAGATTAAAAAACTTGTTTTAAATTTCATTTGGGACTTTGTTGATCTCTCTATACAATTCCAAACTTTTTTCAAAATTGTTTATCGTTGGCCAGTTAAATCTGTGCCAGTCAAAACAATTCTTAACCGCGAATAGTTATCCTGGGCTATATCGAGAGCATAGGGCGTCTGAGAGAATAATTCGTGGTTTAATGAATCAATTTTGTTTAATTTTCTTCTCAAGTCACTTGAAAGTGTTATCAAACACAGAATAAAAGTCAAAGCTTGTTTAGGAGTCTACTAGCAGATGCCTCTTAGCAGGCGAAGTATTGCTCTTTGTGTTAAATATGGTACTTATTGAGTTAGCCTCGTATGTTTTCCATTTCTCTCAGTGTCTTGGAGAGTCTCTATATCCATAAACCACTGATTGTGATCTTAATTGTTAATACAATAAATGAAATTATTCGTTTTAATCTTATTTATTATACAAATATATTGTTGTTGTTATCATTATTATTGTTATTGTTGTTGTTGTTTTATTATTATTCATGATCAAATCATAAATTTATTCTTTTCTTTTGCTTTTGTTAACATTATTGTTGTCAATAATAATTTACAATAAT
This sequence comes from Sarcophaga bullata, assembly GCA_005959815.1. Lineage (NCBI taxonomy): Eukaryota > Metazoa > Arthropoda > Insecta > Diptera > Sarcophagidae > Sarcophaga > Sarcophaga bullata. The sequence goes on along the minus strand of QOCX01000311.1, from coordinate 143,173 downwards.
AATTTACAACAACAATAATAACAAATGATGCTAATAATGAAGATTATAATGCTAATAATGATGATGATAATCTTTACAATACAGAAGCCATTGGAGTATATAGCTTCAGGAATTCAAAAATATCAGCAGCTGCTGCCACTGTTACAACGGCTGCTACTACAGTTACTGCCACAGAGACTTTTGCCAAGTCAGCCTTTTTAATGTGTCAGCAATAAGTTTTTATGTCGTCATCATCATGTACCTCAAATAATACCAAAAAAATAGACGAGAAAAGTATTGTTCATTGGATTTTATTTATTTTTTTTCTTTGTTTTTTTTTATCATAAAATATCCACAAAATATATTCAATAATTTGAACATAAAAAAGAGCAGACAAATTGAGGTGATTTGCCGAGATTTAAAGGATTTATTTTTAAAAGGCGGAGAATATATGTGGGGAAAAAAACGTTCAATTTGAATACGTTTTTAAAGTAATTTTAAAGAAAAGGTTTCTCAAACATTTTAGTATTAATCATGCCGGACTGTCCCGTAGGTCGAATGGTCTTCTGGTAGCAGTATTTCCTATCACGTAGTAAAAGGATGCAAATGTTCGGTTCATATTCTAGAATCCAACTCAATACACTGCGTGATTAAGTGTCATTGCCTGAGTGTTCGCTGACCACAAAAATAAGTGGCGATGAATGTGCTTCCTTTGGGTTCCCAAATCTCATTAAGTTTATCATTAAGCAACAAATCTGGTCGTTTTTTCCTTAAATTCCTTTGAAACACTGAAAACGAACAGGCACGACTCTTGTGTTGGATCATAAACTCTAAGTTCTTGAAAAGCCGGCCTTTTTAATTCAAAAAGGTATCATTAGAACCAGAAAAGTTGTGGCATAGTCAGCTATGAGCGGGGGACCCATCCGCTCGATTCTACATTAAAAACAACTGGAAGTTAGATAAAGTTTACAGAGCTATTCAATAGCCGGTTAAGTTTTCTCAATTTTTTGGCTAGCCATGATCATGGGAAGCTTTATTAAAGGGTACTATTGATCCTTATTGCTTTTACGACCTTGGCTTTCACGATATTAGCGTCATATCGATTGATTAACCAAACATACCTGCATATGGTATATATGCCTTCGACGTTCTAGCCAAGAAGTAGCGCAAGAGAAGTGGCAGTTTGTTTTGTGTTGTCAGTCGATGAATTCCTGTAAATATTGTTGTTGTTGTGCTTGTTTGTTTTTGTAAGTTGTTGCTTCTGACTGCCTTAATAACTTCAGAAATGTTTTCGTTTCTACTGTTTCTTTAACAATTTTGTTGTTGTTGTTTGTAGGTTTGTTTGTTTACCAAAGGTTATTAAAAAGTCAATTTCAGCCAACCAAATCTGCTTTAAGTACTCATGTTACTCTTTCTCTTTTGGCTTTCTTTCTTTGGTTGTTGGTTTATTTTCTATTTCTGAGTTCTTTTTGAGTTATTTTTTGTTCTTATTTTTCTTTTCCTTTTTTTACCAACATTTTGACTGTCACAATGACTGTCATTTAGTCAGTGTGTCACTGATGTTTTCCTAAGACGACTTGCTTTGCTTGAGTAGACTCGCTATTGAAACGAAGTGGTGGTCGAGGCGGCAGTGATGGTCGGTAGAAGTAAAACCACTTTCTTTTGGCCAATTGTCGTTCTTTTTTTTTTTTGTTTTGCTTTTGTTTGTTGTAATATTTCTTCTTTTTTTAATTTAATTCTCTTCTTGTTTTACTTTTTTTTTGTCATTGTTGTTGTTGTTGTTGTCTTCTGTTATTTATGGGGTTTTGTTTAGTTTCGTATTTGCTGCTGCTGTTGTTGTTATTGTTGTTGTTGTTCTTGTTATTAATTCAAAACTCACAAAAAACATTTTGTAAAATAGTTTCTCGAGTGCCTTACTTACGAGCATAATTTTTCGCTAAATTGTCATATTAACCCCAATTCTATGGTTAGGAGTTGTTAAATTATGTACCGGAAAACAACAACAATAACAACAATAACAACTACAAGCAAAAAAAAACCAAAATAAGAAAATTAAATTGAAACCAACAATAACAACAACAAGTTAAAAAAAAATAGGTAACAATTCTTTGGTGTCTTCATTTTCGTTTTTGGTCGGTCTTTGTTTTTTCAAAGTTTTTTCTCAGCATTTATTGTCTTAGACTTTAAGACGCTTCTGGTTTATCTTTATGCCTCAAGTTAAGCAACAATTACTCTGTGCTGGTAGTAGCTGGTAGAGACATGGTCTTTTTTTAATGGCTTTTCTTTCTTTTTCTCTTTTCAAACCAATTCCAATTCTTGCGTGTTAAGTTTTTCTTAAAAAGACAGGGAAAGTGAATTCGAAATTGAAATTGTTTCGTCATGATTAAAGTAATTTTTTTTTTATTTAAAATGGGCCTAAGAAAGTATTTGAAAACAATTTATTGAAAATAACACTGTTCTTTGCCTAATTAGTAATAACACACGAAATGCATAGTGAAGTGAATGTTCAATCATAGAAAATCTAAATGGAAGGAGGATGAGTTTTAAGTTTTATTTCTCAAGCTACTTAATTTGCTAATAACGAGACATAAGTGAAGTGGTTTGGTCTCAGTGTAATATTCGAAACCCAGAGGTAAAATCTCGGAACTCTACACCATTGGCAGATATGCTCAATTCAACTTGGACAGAAAATTTAAAATGCGAAACATTGATAAACTATCTCTTACAGTAGACCGATTTCTAGACACTCTGTTCGTACAAAATTAACTCGAGAATCATATGGGAATATATGAGCACGTTCACCCTTTACTGGATTCCATGTCATGAGGAAATTCATGAGATCAATGAGATTCTATGCCGTTAATAAGGCCAGAGATGGAATGGAAAGAGAAGTTTGGAAGGGTTTACACAATGAAAAGAAAAATGGTTCGGAATGCAGACTGGACTTGTGGCATTCCAAACTTTTGCTCTGGAAATAAAATGATAAAAAATTTGAGTGATGCTTCAGATTATACAGTAGATACCTGAGGTTGGTAAAGAGCTTTCCTGGACCGGATCCTTCCTATAGGGCCAAAAAACTTGTTTAGAATAGAGATCTTGAATATGTGGATTCTGTACGGAAGAGGTTTACACATACTTGGAATCCGTGCGGCATTAATGCTTCTTAGAAAAAAAATACGTGGATGTGTATCAAATAGGAAGGCAAGAAGTTAGTCTTACTGACAATTCAGATTTCCAAAGTCCATCCTCTACAGATAATCGAATTGTCGCATTAGTAAAAATCCGTGTTTTTCTGTTTTCTATGGCATATTGACAGGGTATATAACCAAGCGGTGGAGGGGCGTTTCCCCTGCCCCTAACCCCTGCAGATCCTACATCGATTATTGGCCATATCGCCAAGATCAATGTGCCTATAAATATGCCAGATTTAGCAGACTTTCCATGAAGGGGGTGAGAAAAAACATCGGTTACTGTTGTACAGTACAATGGCTACCCAACGGATTATTGCCCTCAATCAATATTTTGAATCTCAATATTCTGTACTATGTCAACCGCTTGTACTTTTAGTTTTCTTCTGCAAAGAATAGACGCTACACAGGTTTGACCTATGTGTTCTGGTAATTTAATCCTCTCAACACAGAACATATTGGCGTTGAATTTTATTTTATAAAAATGTTCTTTAGTAGTCGCCAGGATTCGTATCCTCGGTCAGACATCAAAACGGAATATGAAAAAATATTTCTTCGGCGACTTCCTCTCAGCAGACTTCTGGCAAAAACTCTGAGAGTAAATAAAATTGCCATGAAAAGTTTCTCAAAAAAACCTGTCGTTCGGAGTCGACTTTAAACTGTAGGTCTCGCCACTCATGTATAAAATTAACACACACAACATAAGTGGTGTGAGAAGCTAGGCCGTAATTCTGACTGAAGGGTTGTAATGGCGAATTATGTATTTATGTATGTATGTTCTTAGACTCTACAAGGCTTGGTCAGAAGATACGTTAATAATCTCAAGATATTCCAGATTAATGTGATGCAATCCCTTACTTTAATTAAACGATTTAATGCGGTGTCCCTCCCCTCTATATAATAAATTCATTTTCCAACTCTTTTAAAATATTAAAACTTAATTAGCTTGACAAGCATTTTCTGTTTCATTTTTGTTTTCTTCGATTAATTGTCCCAATTTTTTAACTCGTCTTTTCGTCTTTCGCTTAAATGTCTTACAGAAATTACCATAATATTTCTTAATTGTTAAGATACGCTCGTAACGAATTGTGGTTAATTGTTGTTAAACAGAATGTTGCGTTTAAAACTGGGGAATTTTTTCCATTAATTTAGTGCCCGTATCTACAGTTACTCGAACTTACTGTTGTTGCTCAATTAATAATTACAATCAAGAATTCTTTGCTTAATTAAAGCAAATTTAAATGCATTTAAGCAGCAGAAGCAGGCAGAACAACAACAACAGCAAAATATTTTTTGGGGAGACCACAATATCATATTCAGGTGACGTTTACAAGTCTTGATTAAAAATATTACTAGAGGGGCACATAGAATTCATTGAAAAGAAATTTCATTAAAAATTTAAAGATGTTTTAAGTGTTTTTCATTGTCTGGCTGAATATGAATATAAGGGTGCCATTCATTAATTGTATGTACAAAATTATAAAAGTGACATGGAAAAGAATATTTTTTTTTGTAGGCTAAGAGAGGGCATGATTAGGGGTAATTTAAGCATTATTTTGAAATTAACTTTTAAAAGCTGTTAATAGCGTTGGTTTTTGTTAAACTTTAATCTTTAGATGCTAAATTAATTGGCTTTTTTTTTGGACACTCTCTCTCATCATCCAATAGAAGAACGTTTTAAACAGAAACCAAAAAAAAAAAACATACTTTGTTTACTACCAAACAAAAGTTCATTGATTCTATTTAAAATTGCCGTTTCTTCTTTGTAATTCTTGTCAAACTTCTTGTATTTCTTCTACAATTTAACGCTTGTATTCATTGTATTCAAAAGCTTTTCAATTTTTTTTTTGTTCATATTTTTCGCCTCTTAAGAAGTATTATATTGACTTCTTTTTTGATTTCTTCTTTCAATTCATATTTCTTTCAATTCTTTCTATTCTTTCTTTTTTTTATTTTTAGATAGTGATCAAAGATCACTCCACGGAGACGAAGCTTTTGCAAATCAAAGTAGAACCGCTTTAGACGATACAGAGAACAGTACAGCAGCCAATATGATGATGCCAACGCCACCACCACCACCGCCGGGAGTACAAACCGATGCGAATGGTTTGATTTTACCAAAGAAATTAATAAATCCATGCCTGCAATCAACCGATCGTAAACAATTGCATCGAGAATTAAAATTCAATACAAAAATGTAAGTGTGTGCTGATTGAATCGACTCACAAACAAATAAACAAAAAATAATTTTTAAATATGGTTGTCACAAACAAATTTTAATTGCCACAAGCATATAATTAAAGTTATAAATTATTTAAAGTGCGAAAAGAAAATCTCGTTAAGTAAATTGAATTTATAAAATCTTACAAGTGTGTGAAGCAAAAATAAATATGCTGGAAAAGAAACAAATTTTAGTTGCTGGAAACATACAATTTTATCATAATCCTTCAAAGTGAAAACAAAAAATTATGATAATATTAAAATACGCCCGCCATGCCATGTATAGCCTGAATAAAAGTGAATACCATAACAATAAAATCGTTTCGGAAATCCAAAAGGAAACAAAGCAATGGGATATCTTATGAATTGATGTAGAATGGGAATGTTTTACGACATAGACAGAAATTGCAGAAACAAACATGTTTGGCGAAATATTGTGTGGAAAGCCAAGGTAAAATTGTCACTCTGGTTCCAAGTGAAATATGCTTAGAATCTACAATTAAATAATAAAAACGATCCAAACCTATATAATAAAAACTATAATGCGTATGTGCACAAACGATACCAACGACCTCGACATCCATTCAAGCCTAATGTAACCCAAAAAGTCACCGTTGAATGTGAATTTTGGGCTGGAGGCTTCATTGGTGCATATTTCTTCGAGAACGACGTTGACCAGGACCATCACAACTAATGCGGCAACGTAGATCAAAGATTATTAACTTCTTTTTGATCAGAATTAGATGACCTGGGCACCATATCACTATGTGGAGTTTAATAGGACGGTGCTACGTGCGTCAGAGCTCATGCTACACAGGATATTTCGCACGAGTGATTTGAGGCAATGACCATCTCAAGTGCAGGTTATGTGAATTTGACACCGAGATCACGTTAGACTTTTTCTTGTGGGATTTTCGAAGTCGCAAATATATGTGAATAAACCACAAACCAACCATAGTGATCCTTACAACCAACATAAACATCGGCCAAGTTCAGTCTGATGTCAGAGTCATGGAAAAATTGGACATTTTGGGTGCCTTCGACATAAGGAAGTCGTGGCGAACAATTGGTATTTCGATGATACCTCACACACAATACTTTGTTTTATTTAAAAGATTATTTTGAAGATAGCAAACGTTTAATGAATCTAACAAACTTTTAATAAAATAATCAAAGTTTTTATACTTTTTCATTCGAATTGAATCATAATATAATTGTGACAACCATATTATTTAATATTTGGGGAATTAAATTATCAATTTTATAGATTTTAATTTATTTTTCTTGTTTCCCTCGCTGTCTCTCTTTACAGGGGCATAAGTGTTTTGAATCAGAAAACCGAATTACAAAAAGCCTATGAAAAGCAGCGAGAGAAACAGCAACAACATCAACAGCAGGATAATCAACAGACACAACATTCACCCACCTTTGGCCTTAAAAGCGAACTGAATCGTGTGATAATGGAAAGAGCTCAAAAATATGAACGTGCCCGCCTACAATCCGAATCTGAAAATGATGACGATAAACAATACGTGAATCCTGAATATTTAAATGCGAGAGCAAAATTAAGAGCGGGACAAAGAACTGAATTGAAATAAGTTTTATGCATTAAGACACACACACACAAAACACACACCAACAAACACACTCTTTAAGAATTTAACTCTCGAAATTAAATTGAATTTTTCTTCTTAATTTCCTTACAGTAATTATTTAAATTAACTTTTTTATTTCTCTATTACATACGTATGTATGTATGAATGTATTATTAATGACAATGAAAAAATTTCTTTTCTTTCTTTCCTTCTTTTGGTTCTAATGAATGAATTGAAACAAATTCTCGTTTAGTTTATGCGTTGTATTCCAATATTATTATTAATTACCTTACCATTATATTACGTTACGTTACCATAGTATGTATTAATATATTTTTTTTTTAGTTTAATTTTATTTTTGTATATGTATTGTATGTGTATGTATGTGTTAATTAATTTTTTAATAATCTGTAATTAATTTTCGTTTTATTCTTTAATTTTTTTTTTTTATAATTTTAATTTTGTTTTTAAGTTAAAAACAAAATGCAGAAAACCACTATAAATTTTAATTAAAAATATTTAAAAACTTTAGTTTAGTCAAACAAATCTAAGTTAATTATTATTTACTATGCTATATACGATATTATTATTATATATGTAAACACTTTTGAATATATATATACCAGTTACATATATATACCAACATATATTAACGAAAAACAAACAAAAAATACTTCCAAATTATGAAATGATTTCTTTGTTTTTGAATTGAATTATTAGCTAAGACACAAACCATAGTTAAAACAATATATGTTGCAAGAAAATGTGCATTTAATTTGTGGAAACACAGTTACGTTCGTGTTTTTTCCCACTTTCATCGTGAGCTATCCAAATAACAATAGCATACAGTTTCTTTTCCATATCCGTGCAGAAATTACATGTCATCTAAGTCCACTAGGTGTTTGAATATACTCCAATATTCTCTAATTACACGCTTTATGGCCATATTCTGTACTGTATTAAAGAGCAATAATGATATTACACAAGCCTGTAGGCCACGACCACGAGGGTCGCCGTAGTCTAGTAGGTAGTGTGTTGGCTTATTAGACGAAAGGCCAGGGTTCGAATCCCCGNGCCACGTATCTTCACAGAAATATGTAGGTCCGTGCAAAACACGAAAGTTTGTATCAAAAGCAGGTCCTATTATTTCAAGTGACAGAATATCGAATGCTTTCTCGAATTTGATAAAAAAATTTCTAGGATCAGTTCATTTCTGTACAAAATTTAGTGGGTTTAACAACGAACCTCACCTGGTCTAAACGGTTATTAAACCAGTAAATGGAAAATATAAGACTTACTATTACCCGCCGCTTAAGGCAAATCTATTGCCTATAGGCGATTGCCCCCTAAAACCAACGTATTCCAACGTCACTATTAGTTCTTTCATCACAAGACTCTATAAAAAGTGAAAGCATTCGCTTTTAAATTATTCTTTTCCAGCAAGCTTCCTAGTGTTTCGAACATCCAGTCTCGTTCTGGCCAATCTTTTTCATAATACCTGCATAAGAAGCATCATCTTTACTGATGGCTAAGGCAAAAAAAAAAAATACATTTTTGATGGTGAGCTGTTAGTAGTGCCAACGTAAACAAATTTGATTTTCTCACGCTTTTAACTGCATTGTTTAATTGTAGGCATTATTTGTAGAAGTGTTACTTTCCAGTAATCCCATGATAGGACATCCGGAGAATCACAGAAAAGGAACTTGAAACTTAAGGAACTTGAAACTTTGAGTGAATTTAGTTCGACTTGCGAACTTGACTAATTTGATATGTGATGTTATCACAGTGTGTTTAGAAAGTTTGTTTCAGTGTTTGTGTCTTGGCTAAAAATTCTCAGTTCCATTTGAGTATTAAATTTTGTTTCAATTATTTTTTTAAACCAAATAAAGAAAACAAAACAAGAAAAGTAAACTCCTCTGTAAAAAGTTTGTAATTATAATGAATAAAAAGAAAAAAACAAAACAAAAACTAAATAAAAATATAAGCAAATATTAAAAAAGAAAAAATGAAAAACAAAAATTTTTAAATAAAGTTAAATGTTAAAGATTAAAATTTAAATATTTAGTCAAATCACAAAACAAAAAAGAAAAGGAAATTATTAAAAATATTAAAAAAGAATTTTTTTCATTAAAAAGAATAGTTTTGTTGTAATTTGTTTTTAATGTTTCTTTTTTAACAAAATTTTTCATGTAATTTTAGATGGTTTAGTTAAATCAGTGTAGCCAGAAGAGATCAAAGTAATGTTTATTCAAATATTTAATCAAATGGAAATTTAATTACAATAAAATATAAAAAAAATAAAGTAAATAAAGAAAAAGAATTAAAAATTATATTTAAATTGAAAATATTAACAACAACAACAACAACAATATAATATTAAATTTCTTTAGAATTTATTTACAAAAAACCCCCTCCCCCATCCTGTACCCCCAAATTATATTACAAAAATAGATGTTATTGATATTTTAAATAGTTTATAACGGAACCGAACAGAATAGATGATAAATATTTAAACTATAAAATATAAAAACAAAAACAAAAAAATAAAAAATAATAACAAAAAAAAAAAAAAGAATACAAATGAAACCACAAGTTAATATTAAAAAAAAATAAAAACAAAACAGAAGAACATATAATTAATAATTAATTATTAAACAATAAAGTGAATGAGAAAAAAAATGCAAAAAAAATTAATTTTGTTTTAATGAAATTCTTTCAAAACCACTGTTTCAATTAAAAAGAAAAGGAAAACTTTATTTTCCTGTATAAAATACACAAACTGTTAATGGCCGCCACTGTTGTATTTCAATTTTATTAATCATGTGTGTAGGAAAGTGTATGTATGAGTTTTTTTTTATAAAAAAATATAAAAAAAAAATGTTCAATTAACTTTTCGTTATTAAAACTACTCAACAAATAGCCTCACTGACTGCCTGCTTGCCCTGTCTACTTGAAAAAAAAAAAACAGAAGAAAAAAGCAACACTTGTTCATTTACTTGCACACAGAGTATCAGATATTTTTGTACAAAAGAAAAAAAATCATAAAAAAACACTCCAGTGCCAATGGTCAGTCAGTTTTGATTGAAAAAAAAAATTGGAAAAAAAAACTTCAGTAGCAACGAAATGTTACTTTGTGGCAACAATTGGCCAATTGAGTAAATAAAAAATAAAATACAATGAATAAAAATGAAAATAAAAACAAGTTAACAAGCTACACGAGGTCTAACAAGGCTATGGGCTACCCTTCACTGCAATAAATTTCACGATAACGAGGGAAGTATTAAATACTCTTCATTCGTTAAAAATTTTGTAGGACAGTAGATTCCAATAGTAGTCGGTTAATTTTCATTCGATTAATTATCGATTATGAATTTATTTTCAAGAAATTTCCGTTTCTAATTATGCACTGATAGCCAATTTGGTTGGTATACCTAATTAAAAGTTATCTAAACAATCCATACTCTCTAGGCCTATAAGACAGCTTTAGATCACCGCTCAAATAGCAGTCTCTATCCGAAAAGTTCGCATAACTCCAAAGTAAATTACCGACACCAAGCCGCTGTCCACTGGTTGAAAAAACATGGCTGAGGGAAACGTGCGAAAGTAATATATGCCAACCTTATAGCCTGTGAAACTGGATTTCAGAGTCCGTATGCTAAATCAACAACCATCAGGATCCTAACATAATCAAACTACTCTATCCCAGCAAGACTCCCTCCTGACAATGCCTGATACTCTCTCTCTCTTACACATTATCGAGCAACTTCCTTCATCTTCCCCATCACCAAAGCCCTCCACCACACAATGCTGCTACACATGAGATTCGAAAGGATAGATTAAACTGGAGATCATTTAAAGATGGCAATTACTACTTACAGCAGCGAGAAAATATCTAAGAGAGGAAGAGGGAGAGAAGACCTTTTCGAAATTTAATTTTTTTTTTGCAATATTTTTTTGTTATTTTTATTGAACCATAAAATAGCTACTGTTTAAGAAAAAAAAAATAGCTGCAATCACTTCTCTTTGGCTTCGGTAATCACATTTATTTATGCCTTTCGAAAGCTTACCGTTAAATTCGTGACGAAAGTCATGCGTTAAATAGAGATTCACCATCAAATTACCATAAAAATAAAATAAAAAAAAACAAAGTTTAACTTTACAAAAATAATTTGTTATATTGGTTGTTTAACCAATTAAACAACCGTTAATTATTCGAAATTTTTAAATATTCATTTCAATTTAAAAAAAAAAAAAAAAAAAAAGCAAAGAAATATTTTTGAATGAATTCCAAACGATTATCATTTTAATAATTTTTTTTAAATTTTTTATTTTAATATGTATGCGAGAGTCGTTATAATGCTTTTGATATTCGATATGATTTCTGTTAGAAGTGAGATGTAACTACAATAACAATAACAATAACAATAACAACAACAACAAGCAGGTGTTATTTGCTATCGAATAACACGCTATAACACTCGCCAGCAAATGGTTGCTGCTGCTACTTAATCATCATCATCATTTTAGTTCCAGTCTGTCTGTCTGTCCGTATGTATGTCTAAATAATTTGTTCACTTTTTTTAAATCACAATTTATTTTCTATTTCTAATTTCTTTTTTAATTTTTTAATTTTTTTTTATTTTTTGTCTTACGTTTGGTTGGGCATATTCATTTCTATTCACTTCTGTGCATTCCATTTCAATTCAATTCAATTCATTAATTATTCTTCGTTTGATACGTATGTTTATGAGTATATTTTTTTTTCATATTTCAACTGGCATTTAATTGTGTAATAAATTGCTGTAACTTTTTTCTTTGTTTTGCTTTGTTTTGTTTTTGTTGTAATATTTTTTTTTTTTTATTAATTTTTTTCTATTAATTTGTTCATCCACTGGCATTTGGCAGTCACTTGTTGTTACATTGACGTGTAATAAAATGAAAGAAATACAAATAGCCAGCCAGTCCGTCAGTCCGTCAGTCCGTCAGTCAGCCAATTATCCACAAAGTCGTTTGAACGCAAGATTAAACAGAAAAAAATGTTAATTTTGTTGAAAGTTAAGTTATTTTGTTTAAAATTTTGTACAATAAAATACCAAAAAAAAAATTAAAATAAAAATTAAAAATAAAAAAAAATTAAAAACTATAAAAGGCAATTGTGTTTAGCATATAAATTAATGAATTATTATTATGATTATTTTTCATAATATTTTTTTTTGTTTATTTTGTTTATTAATATTTCCTTTTTTATTTCTATTTCTATTCCTATTATTGTTTCCATTTTCTTTATTCATAAACTGAAAAGTATCGCTTTAATAGCCAAGTACCGGCCGGGCCCTTTATTTGTTTATAATTTTTTTTTTTGGTTTTTTGTTTAATCATGTAATGGGGTCGACAATATTTATTTAATTTCTATGAATTTATGTAAGGTGTAGTAAAAAGAAATTTATAATGAATGGATTACAGGGTTAATGCGGTTTATCGGCACTTGTTGCTCCCCGTTAGTTGATAATATTAGCGAGATTACTTTTTTAATTGGTCATTACAACCCTTTTGTCAAGATTTCATGTTGAGTGTGTTAATTTTGTCCACGAGTGTTGGGACCTATAACTTAAAATCGACTCCGAACGATAGAATTTGGATGAACTTTTCATGGCTATTTTATTTACTCTCAGATTTTTTCCCAGAAGATAGCTGAGAGGCAGTTGCCGAAAAATATTTTTTCATAATTTGTTTTGTTGTAAATACTAGACTACGGGGACTTCTTATAATCCTGTCGGCTTTAATAGAAGGTATCTACATCTTCAAGCATGGCACCGTTCATCTGCAGAACTTGCTTCTGTGCTTACTAGGCGCTGGTTATTTGAGACAATGCTCGATGAACTGGAAGAGGTCTCCTACAGCCTTTAAACGGCAACTCCTCCCAATATTTCTGGGTTATCATATATTAATTGAAATCACTTTGATGTGTCGAAATGGATTGGAATTACAATAAACTTTTTATAGTTGAAGTGATATTGCTTATTATCCTGGGATACTTATGCGGAATCGTAAGTCATCGTTATAAAGAAATAATGGCAAAATGCATTTCTCTTTTAAACCTGCATTTGATTTGATTTATAGTACCATTTCAAAGTACCTTAACTACAAGGCAAAGTCTTGATAATATCAAAGCCACGTTCGAAATTTGCGATATATACTATGAACTGCCGTTTAATTATAAGCAGATTATTTATGAGAACGATCTGTTGTAATCCCCTGAAAGCAAATTTGTTTTGATTTGCTTGTATTCAATTCTTGTTGATGCCCATATAAAGGAATCTCATTATTTCTTCTTCTATGACCATGTTAATCAATTTAACGCTTATAATTCCCTTAAGAATCTTTGTAGTTTCCATTTTCAAGTGAAAGAATGCATTCGAAGTGCAACTTAATGTAGCCTAATTTGTTGAAATTTATTGACAAGTTGTTGACAATTATGGTTGTGACAATCAACATGTTATTGACAATTGTTTGACTATTACAAGCGTAACAAGTATGCAAATCTTATAAATACTCGTTTGTAAACAATTAGAACTTTTGCAAAAAGGTACTAATTAGGTTTAGGTTACAAGCACTTTGTTGCAATAGTGCACTGGTTATGTTATCACCATAAATGGTTACAAATATTGGCCCACATTTAATGCCAGAAGTGTACTTCTCAAACGGAGAATAGGCATGCTTAACATGGTGATAAAGAATCACAAGAATTGCTTGCCAAAAAGGACTCCTAGTAAGTGTCATAATTATTTGCTCTTTTTATTCAGGTGGTTGAATTACATTGAAATATGGGCAGACACAAGAAATAGATGAAAGAAACATCAGTTAGCTGTTGTTCTAATTTCTTTTATTGTTACAGACTGTAGAGGCACAACCTAAATAGACCACTTAAGGGACTTTAAGTGCAATAAATGAGCAAAAGACGATAATGCTTCAAAGGAATGAAATTGCAAAAGGAAAATAAAAGAAAAAGTATTGTTTTCCTAGCCATGTTGCCTTGTTCGTTCTACAAAAAATGTTGGCTAAAAACAGGTAATATTAAAGCCTCCCTTCGAGATGTATTTTATCTTCAACGTTCTATAAAATTATCAATTACTTGCTGGACTTTTCCTAGAGAAATTCTGAAATGTAGAAAGTTTTCAATGAAATCTAATTTCTTTTCATTTCACTAAACAAGCCGTTTAAAATGTTTCCTAACATGGTGTCTTATAACAACAACAACAACAACAATAAAATTGATTAATTAAAATTTAATAACCTTAGTTTTGTGTCAATAATTGAAAATGCATTCAAAAAGTTCATTTCCTTATTGTCTTTTGGAAATAATTACAATTTTAAAGCGTTTTTGTTATTAACCTTTGGCAATAGACGTTAATACGGTCATAAATTTTAATTTTAATTTTTATTTGGATTCACGCATTTAATGTTTAAACTGAAATTAAACTTAACGAAACATAAAATTTTTGTATTAAAACTAATGTGTTGGCATGTGATGTTGATGTAATAAATTTACTTTTTTTTTACAATTTCCTGTAAGACCAATTATGGCAGCTACTGTATAATTGCTGCACAGCCATTTAAGTTGGCAGAAAAGTTCAGAAAATCAGTAAAAAAAAAAAAAAGAAAACCAAATTAAACATACATAGTTATGCAGAGAAAGGCTTTACAGAAGCATTGAAATGTTTTCAAAGCGAATGTTATTTTCAAATTTAAAAGAAAAATATTTGCTTGTATGAACAAAATATTTAAAACGATGCCAGTGTGAACGTTTCATTTACATTTATAAAATGTATGGAAGCCCGTTTTTAAACGTGCTTCTTATAAAGCAAAACAAAAATATAAACAAAAAGAGAAACAAAAACAAACCAAAAAAAAAACAAAAACGGAATACAAATATGAGAATAACAATTGCATTTGAACAACGTTCTCACCTCTGTTGTTATCTTCAGGCAAAATAAAGAAGAAAAAAATAAAAAAAAAAAAAAACAGAACGTAATATTACTAAAGCAAGATATGCAGTTGTAAACAAAACAAAACAAAACAAAAACAAACAGAAGAAAGTCTCCTCTCTATAATAATAAAGAGTAGACACACACATGCATAAGCAAAAAAAAAAAAAAAAAAAAGAGAAATGCTCTGTTGAAAGCTCTACAAATACAGAAATTGTTCCCAAAAAAATCAAATTGGCGCTCATATAATAAGTGAGTGCATGCACACACATGTAACAGAGAGAGAGCAATAATTATTATTTTGTGTCTGTGCATGTGTAAGTAAAGTAAATGCAATTGTTTTTCAATGGCTGTAGGAGACGACTTTCTTAAAAACAACTTTCAGTTGTAGGCTGTGCGCCTGATCTTAAATATCACAGAGAGGGACCTGCTCAATAAATTTTTGTTTTTTTCTTCTGCTTTTGAAATTATTTTTCTTTTTTTTTTTGTTGCATATAGGGGAACCTACCAAAAAGAAAAAAAAATTAATTTTATTTTTACTTCAAGTAAACAAAACCCAAAGACTTCCAAAATTGTATTTAAAAAAAGGGAACCTAAAAGCGGAGTACTATTGTTCATGTAAGTGTACGAGTATGTTTAATTGTTATTTTTGTTTTACTTTCTTTAATAGGGGAATTATTTTGTTGTTTTAGTAACTTTCTCGTAAAGAGTAAGCCCGTACTGTTGTAATAAATATAAAATATCGTATAGAAAGAAAACTTTGATGCTGTAATGTTATATACAAAGTAGGGGTACATTTTAGTTGATTTTACTCTCTCAACGTTTATTAGGGGAAAATTTGTTTTATTCTTACTTTTCTGTTTAAAGAGGAAAGATAAACTCACGTTTACAAAAAAATGTTATTTTTTTAAGTCCACAGGGACTTGAGAAATAAATATTTAATGTTCGTTAAACTTTTACAGCTTAGAAGAGAGACAGAAAAGAGTGTAAGGGATAGGGAGGCATGAATAGGTCATTAGTTTTACAAACATTGTTCAGGGACCAGATGTATTTTGTTACGAGAAAACTTTTGAATGTTAGTTTTAAAATAAATTTTAAAATTCTAACAGCTTTTTTCATTCTTTTTTTTAATAAAATGTCCGTAAAATATTCGAAATTTTTAATTCTTAGAATAAAGTAGACACACTGTTTATCATTTTTTAGGTATTTCATTCCTAAATTATAATTTTTAGCATGGGAATTACTGTATAGGTTCTTCCAAAAATGAGGGGGACCGAATTGAGATCTATAAGGATGAATGTAAAGAAGGTGACGGTTCCTATAGTCAGGGTAACAGATCTCCACATGCTTACAAATTACATCTTAGCGTTCAAAGATGCCGCGATTACAGTCCACTTCATCAGGAATACTGGTGCTTCAGTCTTCAGGTATGGCGTTGACATCTTATCCAAAGAACTACAGATTTCTGAAATAATCATTCTTTATCGCCCGTAGAGATCTGATATACTGTAGGTATTTGAAAATTGGACGTTTTTGTCGAGAGATTGTAAGCGAGTTAAATATTTCACCTTAATATGCTTATAATACATTTCCATTTGGCGTTTCTATGGCTAGTTAGAAATAAATTTTGTTGATCAAAGTGTCTTCAGATTTTTTATGACAATAAAAAGACCAACGTAAGTGCTAGAAATGGAAAATAGGGGAGATTTAGAAATATGACTCAAATTTTCCTTTCTTCACGAAAGGAATGTACGAGTTACCTAGACAAAAAAGAAAATAAATCAATATAACATCTTATGAGTGGCCTGCCTTCCGGTTCATCTCTTTCAAGCATTCATAAGGCAATGCAACCTTGACTAAGCATTAGACACCTCAGAAGCTGTCGTACTCTAGTAGGTAGTGTGTTGGCTTATCTCAAACATCGAACATTTCGAACAAAACGAAATATGAAAAAATATTTCATGGTAAAAGTGCAGAAGTATTCTTGCAAACGTTATCTTTGAATAACTTCCCTAGGTACGAACCTATTGTTTTCGCAATGGTTCTGCCAACAGGCTGTCATAATTTTATAAAAAGTCCTCATTGGAGCAATTATCCTCCAATGCTTTCATAAAAAACATGTGCTCTCTGCCACCCTCACAGCATATGACAGTGAAAAAACGTTACAAACGAACATACAAACACACACATACACACATTAATCATGTCAGGGGTCACCATTTTTTAAATCTGTAGAATTTTATGAAGATTTCAGAAATGCCAAACAACCATAACAAAAAGTTAACCAAATTGGAAACCTTCAACCAACCATACATATCATCATGACTCGTGTGTAGTTTGGTATGAATGGCTAATGACTAAACCGTATGTATGTATGGAAGAAGTATGAACAAATTCAATTACATGCTTGGCATTATAGGTAAAGCAATGTATTGGACATCTACTGTGGGTCTACTATGGACTGCCTGTTCATAGTGATTTATGAGATGGTTTTATGCCACTGTACTCAAACTCATATTGAATGCATTTCCAATATATGAATAGTGATAGCAGCAGCAACCAAATAATATTGAAATTTTCCTCTCTCCCATTTGGCTTTGGAACAGTCAGATAGGCAAACGTACAGACGCATACAAACAGACAGAAAGATGTACGGAAAAAAAAATTGTTCGTTTCCGTTTTCAAAGCACAAACGAACACTTGAGACAAGTGCATGTACCCCGGCAAAATGGAAAACAGAAAATACATGAAAACAAAAAAAAAAATTAAAATTAAAAATAGAAACAAAAAAAAAAAAAAAAAAAAAAAAAAANACAAAACGAAAGAAGAGAAAATATTTTTTAAGAAAAATTATCGTTAAAACCAAAAAATAAACTTTCTCCTGCTGATAGCTGCTGATGGCTGTGATAAAAATACGAAAATAGAAATGCAAGTGGGGAAACGAATAATTGGGGAAACGATTACAACGGCTGCCAAATACTCTACAGTAAAAAATTATTTTTTTTCGTATTAGCTTTCACATCTAAGAGATTACCAGATTAACGGATTTTCTATCTGATGAACGACCCCCACATCAGTATGCTTCATCGTGTTTCAAGAGAAACTAAACTGTTAACCCTTGTTGATATGTTGGTACAACCTTCTAATGTGCTTAGCCAGGGTAGCATATTTATATTGTTTTGTAGAAGTATTACAGTACCTGCTCTCAACTCATGAAGACTTTCCGACCCTAACCTCACAAAATGATTTTGATTTCATTCTGACAAGTTCATTCACCTGTCCATAAGGTAGCCCTATTTTCCCCGCTTAGTAACTTCAAGTTACACTGGCAATCACTAACCAATATAGAGTCCACCGCATATGATCTAAGTTCCGAGGAGCATCTAATTGTAATTAGGATTGCTGCCCAGATTTCTAATACCTTCTGACCAAGTTGAATTGAGTACATTTCCTCAACCTCATTTCCTGGGGAAAATGCCCGCGTTTTTTCTAATGGGTTCTGAGTGTTTAATTCTGCTCTAAACATTGGGTTCCTGCTACACTCTACCAGCTTTCAACCTCCCCAATTGCTTCATTTACTTTTATAACTCATTTTAGCACAGTAAAGCTCTGAAATCTTTACATTCCATCAAACCATTGAGAGTGGCTGATTGCTCTAAAATATTTCTGCTCTTACCATTACCCTCTGTAGGATATTACTAGTAATTTGTTTACAAACAATCTTCCACACAAAATTACACTCGAACATTGTGTATAGGAATGTACAAAAGACGTGAGTGAATAGGAGAACAAAGTGTGAAAATTGTCAAGTGTTGTGTAAAGTGTTGTATGCCCTCTTCTCTGGAAGAAATACCTAAACACTCTCGCCGTTATGTTGTGCCACATTTCTGAGCACTTGTTTATTTGAACGCTGCCATGACAGTGACGACACAACGTTTCTATTTGCCTTTGTTTTTTTTGGTTTCTTTTTTCTTTAATTTTTGCTGCTCCAAAAGGCAAAGAGAATAAAAAAAGAGTGGACAAACAAAAAACAAGAGAAGTGTGGCAATAAAGTGAAGTCATCATCATCATCATCGTCGGTCGTTATTATCATCGGTCGCACTCAGGTCTTTCAAATATTTGCTGTCACTTTATGGATCATTCACTAGTGAGTGTAACGTGCCGTTGTACGTCACCACCTCTGAGTGAGTGCTCTACACAAGAGTTGATAACCTTTGTGAGAGAGATGGACGGATAGATGGATGGATGAATGGTTTGATGTATGGCTTGTTGGTTTGGATGCAAATGTTTTACAAATCTTGTACACTAAATAAAAACTGCTGTCAAATGTCAAGTGTTGCCAACACTTTTTGTGTTGCAAAAACAAAAAAAAAGTCAAAATAAAAAGAGAAACAGATTTAACAATGACAACTGAACACTTGTTGTTGTCACTGCTTTGATAGCCATGGAGACAGATAATGGAGAGATGGAGTTTCCCCAAAAAGAAAAAAAAGAAAAGAGAAAACAAAGCCAAAAGCAAAGTAAAGAGGGTATGACAACTGAGTTGGTGGTTTGATTTTTTTTTTTTTTTTGGTAATTTTTTTTTGGGGGACAAATGAAAACTTGTTGTCATTTCGTGTTTAAACGACAATGAGCAGAGCATTAACGACATTTGACAGCTGTCTAAATTACGTCAGTCAAAGTGACGCATCGTGTTTTAGTAACAGGAAATCATAATATTATGATGAGCACACTCGCTCGCTCACTTGCTTTGCTCTTTCTTTCCTTTTTTCTATTACGCTGTTCATCCCTTTATGCCACACCGCGTTGGTAGCAACAGCAGAAAAACGCAAAAAAAAACACAAACATGGAAAAAAACATGGAAACCAAACAATTGTTGCTCAGAAAAGCAGAAACAGTCTTCGAGTAAATGTACTCACATTGAAACGCACACCGTAACATATATGCCGCTTTCATTTCATATACTTACGTCGAGTTGAACGCAATTTGAACCCACCACTTTCGGTCGATTTTTCGTTTCATTTTTGTTTTCTTTCGAATTCTCTTGCTCTTTCGACTTGGCTGGCAATGTAATAGAGTTGCTACTCGTTGTACTGCTGCTTATTGGAAAATATTGTTGTCGACAACATGTACTCCGTGTACTTATGATAGTTGCATATTCCATGCTTTTATGCCACAGATTGTAGTATGTGTGCAGTGGCAGCAGCCAACATATAATAGAAAATTGATTTTTCCTTGTGTAACTCTGTGTGCATGTGTGCGGTTTTTCTCATTTAAATTGTTGACAACGACCGAAAATTCAATTTCATTCTGTTTCTGTTTCTGATTCTGTTTTTTTTTTTGCTTTTTTTTTAGAAATTTGTCGCCTTTATATCCGTTAGTCCGCTTGTCTGACATTTTGTCTGGAGTTGGTGTGGCATGTAGCCACACGACCACCTTAGGCTTTGAGTAGGTAGTGGGATTAATAAGGTATTCAAATATATGGGCTCTGCTAAACTGATATAGATCCTAAGGGGCCATTCATCGTACTACTGCGACAGGTCACATCCATATTAAGAGATACCATTAGGCTTGTCACTTTCTCGCATGACTTCCACAGGAGCTGTAATTAGAGTCTGGTATTCTTGGCTTTTCATTTTCTTTCGTATTTTGCTGAACGCTCCAAATTATAATATTTATTTTACAATCTCGATAGTTTCCTAACGGAAATGTTTGAATTCTGGAAAAAGGCTGCATCACTTTCCCATTGAAGTTCTGAAAATCGCCTGATTGGGAGCTTAGCAAATATAAATTTGAAATGGATTTCCATTCCCTATGACTGCTAATTTATCAAGAGAGATTCTCTCTCTCTCTCTTTCTTATAAACCTTTTACGGATTCTTCTTCAATCTTCGTGAATGAAGAAACTATTACGAGGTATTTAGAGAGCAATCAGAATTTCGGGAAAAACCTATTCGTTGCAATCACTAGATGGAAATGCTTTATACAGTCCCTAACACGTATGGCTTTCCTATCGCCTTTGATAAATTCTGAGTAGATCTCAATACCATGTCCAAGATTTTGGCCTTGGCGGTTTTATTTGTTGCCTCAGTTTGTGTTAAAATTTGTGTTGCAATTTAAAGCTGACAGCTAGATTAACTCTTTATTCCTTCACTTTGTTAACTTATAAATTGCGCCACTCTGTGGTAAAATGTTCTTTCAGCCACAACACTAAGTGTAAGTAATTGTTGCAACATGGAGTGCCTACAATTTATGTCTAAATGCAATGCTTTTTTCTCCATTCTCTTTACAAGTGTATGTGCGTGTGTGTGTGGAAGTTTTTCTTCTTTAATTTTCCATAATTTTCCTGTACTAAACGGACTCTATTCGTTTGTATCTGCTCCGTATAGATTTGTTAGGAAATCACGCGACACAATCAAACATCCAACCAACCACCAACGCCTTCTCCTGTTTGAGTTTTTTTTCTTCTTCCTTCTTTCATTATCTGTGAGTAATTTGCAATGCAAGAAGATAATTTTGTTGCTGGAGCTTTATGGCATGCAGCACGAGATTTAAGCAATAAAATACACTCCCTTATAAATTCCATTTCCACTGTTTTATGCCTTTCCTTTCCTTTCCTATCTTATTTTTTTTTTTGGTTTTTTTTCTTTGTTTTTGTTTTACAAAGAGGGAAATTAATGTCTCTGGTGTTTTTTTTTTGTCTTCTTCTTCAATTTATTTGTTGTGATCAGTTGTTGCTGGTGTTGTTGTAGTTTATTTCGGAGTATTTAATTTTTATGTAAATTAAATTGCAATTTGAACACATAAAAAATAGAAAGAAAAAAAAAACATTCAGTTCCAGGAAATGGCTGCAGTCGCGGTAGGAAGTCATCATCATTTATGAGGTGTTTCATACAAACTTTCATTTGTTGCTGCTGTTGAGTTGATGATGCTGTTATTGCTGTTGTTAATGCTGATAGTGATGGTGATGCTGTTATTGTTTGAAATTCAATTAAAAGGGCGTCAATTTACCCAAAAAAAATTAATGCAACATTTACAGTCTGATGCTGAGCTGTTGATGATGATGTAATCATCATTGCCTTCACAAAGTCGAAAAAAAAATCGAAGAGAAAATTGAATCAAAAAATATTTGCAAGTTATGCACACACATAAATTAGCGTTTAAATTGCATTTTTGAATGGTTGATTGAATAAAATTGAATTATTAATGGGAACCTAAATTCAATTTCAGGCATATGTTTATTAAAGGCAAGAAGTAGTACGTATCTCTTCCAGGGCTACACGTTTTAAATACTCGAGAGAAAAGGCTCTAAAATCAAATATGTACAGAAGGGAGACTAAGAATGAGTTGCTAACGAATGTAGTCGAATATAGTCTCTACGGATCTAAAAACAAATACGTAGAGAAGACTGTCTAAGAACGATTTACCAGCGAATGATGTAAGAAAACATTTGTTGTAATACCATATTCGTGTCAATGAACATTGTTTAGAAAACATTATCTTTAAGAGTATGATCAAATGGATCATAAGTTAGTTTGAATAGAATAACAACGCCTCAGTACTTTAAGTGAATGGATTTTAATCGAAAATAAATGGAATGTCGCCTTCATTATGACTCTAAGCCATTATTGTAAAGCTTACATATAAACAGTCATTTCTGGTCTCAATAGCTTAGCAGACAGACTGTTGGTTTATTAGTGTTCAACGGTTCACGGTTCAAACCCTACATCAGACATCTCCAACAAATCAAAATATGAGAAAATATTTCTTCGGCGAATTCCTCTTAACAGATTTCTTGCAAAAATTCCGAAAGAAAATAAAATCTGTCGTTCGGACTCGACTTTAAGCTGAAGGTCCCGCCACTTATGTATAAAATTAACACACACAACATATGTTGTGTGAGAAATTAGGTCGTAATTATGCTTGAAGTATTGTAATGACCAATTATGTATATACATAGAGTGTTGGCCAGAGTATGTTGTGGAATATTTATTCTGATATTAAAACCTTCACCTTGTGCAGTGTTCTCCAGCCTGGACAAATATTCCTTTGCTTACTTCTAATGTTTCCAATGTTTAGACGGTCTCCAAAATATTGGTCATCGAATAACAATTTACGATCAAATAGTACTTCTTTGGTCAGTAAAATAACAATTCTTAATTACATGATGTTCCAATGAAAGAATGGCTTCGAAAGTAAGCGAAA
>QOCX01000311.1:74934-119994 GCA_005959815.1 Sarcophaga bullata | reverse complement strand
TTGAAGAGCAGAGAACTCATAGGCTAACCATATGCAAGATATATTCACAAATAGCAGCTCTTTTAAGCGATTGTGATCAGAAAACGTGTTGGGTTTCAAATAGGTTGCAGAAACCAAATATTTGAATAACTTTCCAATATTGTAGCAATCATTTTCAGATCAAATCACACAACTTTGTAGGTAATGGACCACTAAGGTCAACGGAAGCAATTCTATAAGACTTAGGGCAAATATTACAACTTGCCATTAAAGTTGGCTTTAGTTAAAGATAACTTTGCTAAAATGAGCTTTAAAGTCACCATTAACTTCTTTTCGTTATAACAACCTAATGATAAAATAAAGTTAACTTTTTCAAAAATATAGCAAGTAGGATGATCCTCCCTTTAGCTTAACGCTCACTTCTATCTTATTGTCCATTTATAATAATGAAAAACAATTTATCTGCCCGTTAAAATCCTCCCTTTAGTTAACGGCAAGTTGTAATAATGGCCCTTAGAGTTGTTTAAAATTCTCTTCAAAAAAAGACCAAAAGTTGTTGTTCAACGTGTATATACGACATAAATGTAAAGAAAATATCACACTTCATTAACAATGTTGCACTGTGACTTCTCGCACAACCCTACTTTAAATATGCCTCTTAATCGTCTTTAGGCAATAAAACATATAATTTTCGTATGAAACATATTCCTCTTGCCACATTGTCTCATTTGCTAACCAAGCGACCCAATGATACAAACAAACAAACAAACAAAACAGAGGAAGAGAAACGAGCCACATGAAATGAAATCGCGTGACTAAAATGATTAAACGATTCCCTTCCACATTTCCATACATTTATTTACAATTCCAGTTCCCTTTTGCAGGTTTTTCTTTGCCATTTTACTGCACATGGCCTTTCATTTTATACCGCAACACCAACAAGCCATACAGCAGAATGAATGCAATTGTGAAATGGAGGCAAACATACAGACGGACAAACAGAGAAACACAAACAATTTCTGGGCAACAGCAACAGCATCTGTTGGGGTTTCCTGTGAATTTCTTGCAAATGTTTCTGTTCAAAAAGAAAAAAAAAAACGATTTTTTTTTAATTTTTTCTAAACATGCAACACGAAAGGAAAAAAAAGTTGAAAAAGAAGAGCAGCAGCCAACTAGACAAACTGTTGGCCTGTTAAAAATACCAGTTGGGGATTTCCCAAGAGACTCCTATAAACGCCCACGCAAACGACTCAGGGAGCAGTTGGAGAATAATGAGGCACAATCGCTTGCCAGCCACTAGCTGAGCTATAAAGAATAATGAAAAACTTAATGCAATCGACCAATAAAATAAGCAGTTGGTTTGCATAAGCATAGAATTCCTTCTCCAGCTGCAGCATATGCTGCTTTGAATGGAAGTCCCATGCATTTACGTACCTTAGCATAGAAGTTCCCCCAGTTTGCTTACAACAACTGTAAGTGGTACTCGTACTATTTGCACTTTTAGTTCACAAGTTTTGGTTTCCTTTGTGTTAAATGGCTTCCAGTACCGTTTTTTGCGAGAAAAAATCACAAAATTCTTCTCAATTTTGTCCGCAACATATGGGGCTGTCAGCTTTAGCAGAAGGTTTCCTTGGACACTTACCCTCTTGTATATCCAACCGTTTCGTTACAAATCTATGCATACATGACCATAAAAAGTACTGGCATAAGTGTTGGTTTTACAAGACTTCTCCTCTTTTACCGCCATGTAATATTGTTTTTGTTTAAATAAGGAGAAGTACTCATGCAATATTTATTCACACTCATTACCAATTGGCAATTGGAAATTGGCTTCAATTTCTTTTTGGATACTTTTGTATCACTCCTTCTGTTCTGATTTGGATCGGGTGTATGTGGAATTATTGTTTGTTGAGGGAAATATTTTTAAAAGCATTTCTGCATACTTGCCTTATTTGCTGGTGGCCAAGAGTTTGGTGTACTGATGTGGCATATATATGCGCAAATAGAATGCTTATTACACATGGCCATAATGAATTATTAATCTTGGTATTGATTAAGTTGTTGGCCCATTCGCTTATAGAGATTAAAAGTTTATGGGACTTTATTTGAAATGAAAAATTGGTTGCAGAAGTTTAATGAAAATAAATTTTTTCGTTTTTAATTTTCTATTTAGAAAACCTCCAAACAGATTAAAAACATTCGAATTTATAGGATTCATAAACGACGACGCCAAACAACAGATTTTTTGAGCAACTTTTCATGATAATTTTTGTCAGAAGACAGCTGAAAGGAAGTCACCGAAAAAATTTTATTTTTTTATTTCGATTTATTCGGAATATTTAAGCTGGGGTTTGAACCACGGGTTTACGTCTAATAAGCTAACACATTAACTACTAGACTAAAGAGCCTAAAAAATATATTCGTGAACTTGTATCGTTAAAATATGATTTCCAATGAAACTACCGCTTATAATGGAGATTACAATGCTAGCAGAATTAACCGCCCGTAATTTTTCTGCCAATATGGCATCACTATTTTCATTCAATTGGCATAACTGTTAAACAATTTATTTTATTAAAAAAAATTAGAAACAATAACAGAATAATTGAATAACTTTCGCATAAATTAAAGCAGTACGATTTGATTTTTATTTCAAGGTCATTTCAAAGAACATTTTTGAATAGTAATTCACTCTTTTAAATACTACATGAGTAAAAAAAAGCAAAAAAGAAGAATAGAAAATAACAAAATACTTGTTAAACTAATCATTTAAAATAAAAGTAATAATAAAATAATTATTGTGTGGTTTTTTTGTTTAATTTTTTTATTAAATATTCTGTTTTGTGTTTGTGTTTATAATTAAAACCAAACAAAACTACTTGAAATGATAAGAGCGTAACGAATATTTCAAGAAAAAAACTAATCTAGAACTTAAAGCGTATAAGAGAGATGAAAAGAGAACGAAAACAATAACGGAAAGAGATACCAGCAAGCAATTGAATGATTAAAAATCTAAAACAACGATAATTTCTATTGACAAATTTGGCTTTAATAAACAACCACTTGATGCAACTTTCCAGTTGAAACACTGAAATTCTACCAACTCAGTAAGCAATTGTTTTTAAAGGGGATCACTTGTCAACCCCTTGTATTACCGGTAACTTTAGTTGAAATATAATATTTAAACGTAAAAAAGTAAGTGCAGTTAACATAATAATACTATACTCGTAATAATTATTAAAAAAAAATAATAATAATTTGCTTAGAAGTAGTGTGCAAATAAATATTCTACAATAAAAATAATTTAAAAATAAAACTTAAAATAAAAGAGCGAATAATTAAGAATTGAATTCTTAAGAGAAGTTTGTAAATATTCAAACAGTGCTGCCAGGTGATTTTTTTTTTACTGAAAACACTTATCTTTTGAGTGCGGAAACTGTTGGCATTAATTTATGTGAACAAAAAAAATTTGAAATTAAAATCAAATTATTTTCACACAATAAAAAAAAAAAATAAATATTTTAATTTTTAATTTAATTAATATGAGTACAATGTTTCGTTTTATTCAATTCAGATTTATTTGAGGTCAGATGTTAGATGAGCCAAACTTGATTAATTGTTTACATTGAAATCAAACAGATATTGACGTAAAACGATAAATAAGATATACATTAACAGAAAACTCGTTGTAATAAAGCTCGTAGAATTTTGGTTAAAAAACTATAAAGAGTTTTTAAATGTAACTATGTCACGTTATTCATTAGATGGTTTTGAAACCACCAGTCTGACAAGGCTACCAGCTATTACATGTTTTTCATCTGTCATTTTTTTCATCACAAATTTGGCATTTAGGAATATGAATCGTTTAATGAAGAACGTGTAAAAAGTAGTTAAAACTAAGAAACAAGTGGTGGGTGAAAGATGACCACTTTGTAAGAATTGTGATCATCATAATCGATCTTCTGGGCAAGGAATTTGCAAGACAATGAAAAAATTTCAAAAAACGGAAAGCGTTACGAGTGAGTTATGTATTGTCCGAATTTATCAACAGTACGACTTTCTCAATAATAGGGTCTGCAACCATATAAAGTTCAACTCTCTGAATTGGTCATTATAAATCTTTAGTCAGAATTACTACCTATAGTTTCTAACATATGTAATGTTACGTTTGTTAATTATGTCCAGGGGTGACAGGACCCAAAGTTTAAAGTCGAATCCGAATGACAGATTTCTGAGGATATTTGCGTGGTAATTTTATTTTACTCTGATAGTTTTTGTCAGATGACTGGTTATCCATTTAATAGAACCAAAAACAAAGCTCTCCAAGTTTTCCAAGTGCTGGTACAAATGATCACAGTCTGTTTGAACTGGGTAGCTTCAAATGGTATAATAATTATTACTCCATGTCCAACTAAGCACCGCAATATATAGACTTTACCGTATTAAAGTAAAATAAAATCGTAAGACAGTTATTTTTAAAATTCGAAGGCTGAAATGAACATTTTTACCTCATATTCAAACCTTCAAACGTTTATATTTCATATGGAACTTAATCAGCAAGCAATACAATAAATACTGATATGTTCCGAATAGAAATGAGTTCGTTTTTCATAACTTCCTTTCATATTTTCCATTGCTTTACCGGCTGTTATAAATTTATTTGATAATCTGATGAGTAGTTGTTATATGAAAGTGTGATTTATTTTGACAAATATCTTTGACTCTTCCTAACCACTTAAGCATAGCGTTGTGATATACAATATAACATAGAAACTTAAAGCTTTTTACACTGAATTTCGATAACAAACTATGGTGAGACGTTATCACAAAAAAATTTTTAAAATAGAATAGAACTCAGCAAAGTTATCAAAAAACTCTTGGAAAATTAATATAAACATACACTCTTGTGAAGTAAATGCTCACATATATTAGTCACTTATTGTGTGATATGAATCACAAAAGATTTTGCAATTTGCTATTACCAATCACTAAGAGGTGGTCACCTTATTTTTCTTAAGTCATTAAGAGAGCATAAAACTGCACAAATCCCCAATACGAAATTAAGCAAATATTGAGAAGGAAAAATACCCAAAAAAAAACAAAAAAAAAAAACTAACAACAACTACACAAGTACTACCTACCACTGTAACCAATAAATTTTGTTAAGAGTAAACAGGTTCAAAAGTTTATCTTTTTTACTTTTTCATAAAAGTTGACTTCTAAAGACCAGAGTGACAGGTTCTTAGTTTTATTTGCAGCTGGCTTACAAGCCAAAACATAATCAACTTTTAGTCCACTTCGCTTGAAAACAAAATGAGATTTAAAGAACCTTCTTTATCTCCAACACAATCAGTTGTTAGTCAAACGCTCAGCTATTAACGTGTGTGCGCGAGTAGCTTTGTGTACAAAATAAATGTTCGAATAGAATCACAAAACTGTTGTTATTACCGTTAATAATTAAAATGTTCAAATCAAACACTCTTTTAATCACATTACTTTTGTGCTCCTGTTTCGTTTTTAATGATGCCGGTCGTACAACGTCGCGCAGAGGTAAAATGAGTAGCGAACCAAAGCCAGAAAGCAAGGAAAGCAAGGAGTCATCGGCATCCTCAGAGGAAGAAACCTTTAAGATTTTGGTTACCCATCCTGAGGTGCCTAAGGAAGCCTTGGATATTATGGGTGACTGTGAGCTGATTATTTGCCAAAGTTTGCCACCAAATCGCACAGAAATTTTAGAAAAAGCCAAGGGCGTACATGGCATGTTCTGGGGTTCGCATGTGCCTCTAAATGCTGAAGTTTTAGATGCTGCTGGCCCTCAATTGAAATCGATCTCTACCATGTCAGCTGGCATAGATTATGTGGATGTGCCCGAGTTGAAGAAACGTAAAATACCTTTGGGTCATACCCCCATTGTATTGGATAATGCTGTGGCCGATGTAGCCATGACCTTAATGTTGGCGGCTGCCAGACGTTTGCATGAAGGTAGAAAGCACATAGATGGGTAAGTTTTTTTGTTTTTACTTAAAATGAAGATCTGTTTTCATTAAAATTCTGTTTTTAGTAACACTTGGGAAAACTATCACATTGAATGGATGTGGGGCCAGGATATACGTGATGCCACAGTAGGCTTCTTTGGCTTTGGCGGCATTGGCCAAACTATTGCCAAACGTTTGAAGGGTTTCGATATTGAACGCATTCTCTATACCACACGCAGACCTATTAAAGAGGATTTAGAAAAGGAATTCAAGGCCACAAAAGTACCATTCCATGAATTATTAGGCAACAGTGATATTTTGTTTATTGCTGCACCCTTGACACCCGAAACTGAGGGTATATTCAATAGCACTGCCTTTGCTAAAATGAAGAAAAACGCTGTTTTAGTTAATATTGCTAGAGGACGTAAGTTTCGGTCAAAGCCATTAAAAAACAGCCTTTTTTAAATATTTTTTCAATTCCACAGCCATCGTTAATCAAGATGATTTGTATACCGCATTGAAAACTAATCAAATCTTTGCTGCTGGCATTGATGTCATGTACCCGGAACCTTTGCCCAGCGACCATAAGTTATTGACATTGCCAAATTTGGGTAAGTCTAAGAACAAATAGAAAAACATTTCTTGGCATAAAAAAGTTCTGAGAATTTTCCCAAGTACAGTAGTACGGAGAAAAATAGTTTTCCAAGTTTTATTGCTTCCTTTTTATTGGACAATTTCTGTTGCTATCACTAGATTTCAAACAGATTTTGATACAGCACGACTAGGTGACCATAAGCGATTGTTACAAGATTTGATAGTCTCCTGATAAAATTTAAGCATTAATTAAGATAAAAAATCGAAAATTATTAAAAAGTTTGCGATTTTAATAAGTTTTTTATCCATACACGCATACTATATATGCGCATATGTTTACAGTTAATCACCTGGTAATTTAATTGAATTTTAATAGCCAATCCATGCACGACTAGAATGATTACCTGTTTGTAATCGGTATACAATACTAATAAGCCACATGATTTTCAGGAAGAACTCACAATAATAAACAATTAATGTATATATAAGGTGTAGTAAAAAGAAATTCAATATTTTTCTAAATGCCATGGAAGGCTTTATTGATCACAGTTTGAATATCCTCGAATTCAGGTTAACTTGCATGGTTTTGACCTATAAATTGTTATATTTAAGGCATAAAAACCCGCTTCCTTAGGAGAAAAAAAACTGAGAAAATGTTTCACTAACAGAAGTATTTGACCTAGACAAGAACAGATATTAACCAATTGTTATCAGATTCTCTAATGTATGTATAACATTAAGTTAGTTCCCGTGGTCTTAGGGTTATTCAATTGGAATACAATTCCTAGTCTATTGGTTAAACCTGGCCGCTTATAGGCTATTGCTTCCTGAAAACCAAACACAAACACTGTGAAAATCCGTTCTGATATTAGAGTTGAATAAATATTTACTTAGAGAGAGAAAGAGTAAAAGAGATCAAAATTTTATTAAATTGGCCATAAACATGTGTCGCCCGTTTTATATTTTTGATTGACAATATCTACTGAAGGGTCTGATATAAAGATTTGGAGGATTACGTTTTCATTTTTCATTAACATCACAATAGCATTCGTAGCCAAGTTTGTACGAACGTGCAATTGCATCTTCACCTCATAGAAGCGATAAGATATATAAGGTCGTAAAGCTGATATAGAGATTATCAATCAATGCCTTTGTTATCTTATAAAGTTTGACTTGGGCCCTACAGCAACATATATTTGGTTGAGCTGTGATTCCAGGGGTAATGCCAAACAAAATTTTTATTTTTTAGTACCATATTGGCATTGGAGTCTTTGTACAACGAATTCTAATAATTTGCATTGATTTTATTAAAAAATTAATATATTCATTATTCAATTGGTTAGATTAAATGCAAATACAAGCTTTGGATCGTGAGTTTGACGTTAAAAATATTTTTTAATTGAAACATTAAACACTTTGCTCAAATCCGTAGAACATTTAAAAATTCTTTGTTCGTTCGATTAAAGTTATGAACTAATTTTGTGATCATATGCATACATATGTACATACATTTGTATGTAAGCCAATGAAAGTATTGCAAATTCTTTTAAATTTAATTTAAAATTTATCACAAGAACCTGCCTCCTATACTACCATTACTATTTCTATTGTATAAATAATTAATAATTCTTTGAATAAATTTCAAAGTTATTAACAATAAATTTTCTTTTCATTTTTCCATTGCAGTTGTTTCACCACATATTGGCTCAGCCACCAAGAGAACTCGCACCGACATGGCTGTTATTGCTGCCCATAATGTCTTAAGAGGCATTGCTGGAGAACCTATGTTATCGCCGGCTTATTAAGTTTCTTTTTTTTTTCTTTTTTTATTTTGTTTTTATAACAAACCAATTATAAAAGCATGTTAATTATACTTTTATAAGAAAACATAAACAAATAAAAAAATAAAGAAACAGTTATAAAAACAAATAGTAACACAGAAATTAATGGAATTTTTATGTAAAATTATGTAGATTATAACCGGTTTAAGGTCTTTATCTGGCAGAAATTATTGTTCATTTGAATTCTACAAGAAACAATAAATCTATTCGAAACTTGACACTTTGGTTTTGATTTCTAGTGATTTATTGTCGTAAAATTAGAAGAAAAAATTAAAAAAAAACAGACAATGAAACCAGAATTGATTCAAAGTTTACAAGTGAATAAAACGAAAACAAATTAATTCGATTTAAGTAGAGTGCAATTGAAGTAACAAATATTATTCAATTGTGATGCCAGATTATTTTAAATAAATAACGGTTAGTTAAGTATTGAGTAGAGTATTTCATTAATTAGCATGTATTCTTCATGGTTCTTAAATATTACACGGCCAGTCACCTAACCATTTAAGTTTCAGTTCTGGGTTTCGATTCAATTGCAGAATAACTAGAAATTCAGAATTTTCCACCATTTTCAAAGCAATTTTTCTGATGCAGCCACTAAAACGTACTTGTCGGTATTCGAATTTCCTAGCGAGATACGATATATAAATTCCTAATATTGTATAGCCTAAATCTATATAGAATACTCCTGCAGTGTCTCTCCTAATCCCGTTGTATAATCGGATGGTGCAAGAGACGACGTAAGATGCAAGCGGAAGAAAATAATGCACATTTAACTTTTTTGTGTGATCTATGTACGTTTGTCAATAATCACTTGGATGAAGTTCTCCTGGGGAGACGTAAATTATTATCATAAGGGGGTACCGTCGAGTATAGTGTAACCAATACCCAAAGCAGTATCAGTAGAGCTACTCTATTACTGATATCATAACCAACAACATTTTTATTTTTGAACCATCTTAATTGACCTTTTAGAAGTCCATTTGCTCTTAATATTTTAATAAAAAAAAAGCTCTTTTCAAGAGAATACATACCTGAATTGAAAATAGTATTGTGAAAAGCTCCTCCTATCTCAACCAATCTAATACATGTTCATTGAGAATTGTTTGGGAAGACAAACAATCTTATTGTTGCTCAGTTTTACCGCGGACGCACTGCCTGCAACATGTCTTCGGCGCGACGCATTTATAAGGTTCTCGTTTCTCATCCCGAGGTACCGGTTCCCGTTCTTGAGTATTTACAACAACGCGGCTGCGAGACCATCGTCTGTCAAAATGTACCACCCGTACGTTCGGATATTTTACAAAAACTACCCGGTGTAGATGCGATATTTTGGGCTCATTATCAGCCTTTAAATTCCGAGATATTAGACGCTGCCGGTAAGCAGTTAAAAGCGGTATCAACCATGTCGTCGGGCATTGATTATGTTGATGTAGCCGAGTTTAAACGTCGCCAAATGCCATTGGGACATACGCCCGGTATAGTGAGAAATGCTGTGGCGGATTTGGCCATTGGTTTGATGATATCTGCTGGAAGATTTTTCCATGCTGGGCGTCGAGAAATTGAAAAGTAAGTGCGTACTTTTGCTTCTGTTCACTTTTTGCTTGCTTTTATGGCGGTCAAATAAAATGTAAATGGCGTCAGCTGATTTTTTAATGAAAAGCTTTTTAAATTGAAAAAAAGCTTTTTTATAATTAACCCTATTCTGGCAATATTCTGGGACATTAAGAATTTAAAACTAGAGTACTGAGTTAAGCGAGCTTAATCCCCGTAGTATTAATTCCCATGTTATCTGCTAGCCTGCATATTATTTTTCAGGGCTCTAAAGAGCTTTCGTTATTGTCTCTTTTTGTCGGTTTTGCCAATAAGAATGAATGTTTTTGGGGAAGAACGTCATAATAAATATACCCTTATAATAACAACGGGTTATCAAACCATATTGACATGAAAGCGATCATTATTATTACACCAAAGAAAATCCTTAAAATTCCTGGCATAAATAATGGGTTTTAGATTTACTATACCACTTACATATTAAAGCCTGAAATCACTTTTAGGGGTTAATAAAGAGACAAACTGTTGTCAAATTATGCTGACATCTGAGGAAAGTTTTCCGCCCAAAGTTTTAATAATAAAAGCTCTGTGTTAGAATTTAACCGCCATTTTCAGTTACTAAGCGACAATCCTTTTTGCACTACAGCTCTACATGGGAAACAGAACACATTAATTGGTTGATGGGCCAGGAGATACGTGACTCCACTATTGGCTTTTTGGGTTTTGGTGGCATTGGTCAGGCGATAGCCAAGCGCTTGCAATGTTGGGATATTAAGAAAATTATTTATCACACACGTACTCCAAAAGATAATGACTACAAGGCTGAGCATGTTTCATTTGACGAAGTTTTAAAGGAAAGTGATTTTCTAGTGGTGGCATGTCCCTTAACGGAACAAACCAGAGGTAAATTTAATGCAGAGGCCTTTAGTAAGATGAAAAAGAATTGCGTTTTTGTTAATGTTGGCCGAGGAGGTAAGGGTGAATAACTTTCTTAAATATAAAATAAATTCAGTGATGCTGTATGTTTGTGTTTTAAGGTCTGGTAGATCAAACAGCCTTGTATAATGCCTTAAAAACTGGACAAATTTTTGCCGCCGGCTTAGATGTTATGACTCCTGAACCTTTGCCTGCCACAGATCCTTTGCTACAATTGCCAAATTGTGGTAAGTAGAACTAGAATGTTGTAAGAAGTATAATTTATTTTATTTTCTTGGAATTTCTTGCAGTTATCATACCTCATTTGGGCACCCAAACACTAAAAACCACCACCGAAATGGGCATGAGAGCCGCAAATAACATTTTAAATGCCTTGGAGGGCAAACCCATGCTTTCACCCGCCTATTGATATTTGGATTTCAAAAGTGTTGCAATATTTTTTAAATGAAAGGTAATAAATTGAAACTTTTATTCTTGATCCTCATTTTCTTTAATAGTTAAGCTTAGAAATTGGTTGTCCCATTCCTCTTTGCCTAAAGCCTTTAAGTATTTCTTACGCTGTTGCAAAATCACATCCAACAGCTCCTTTTCATATTTTTGTCCAATTTCAAGTGCCTTACGCCAATTATGCATGCGCAGACATAAAGCAACTGCCTCACGATACTTACGATTGTGTATTAGAATGGTCTCGGCCTCGAAGAGTCTACCAAGCATTAAAGAGTTTTCGGCCATGTAGTCGGGGCTTGAAGGATCCAAAGTCTTAAAATACTGCAAATAACTGACTTTATCGACTTGTAAAGCAGCCGAATAGGCTTCTTCGCTGATTTGCAATTGATTTTTACGCGTGGCTACAGCCGCCAACGTAGCCCAGAGGTAAGCATTTTGGGCCATGCGACATATTTTCAATGCCTGCTGCCATTGACCGTCCATTAAAGTGCGGTGCAAAATCTCACAATATATGTTGACACTGATCGGCAATAAAGCTCCCGAACATCTGAAGGTAACAATGGCATCCTCAAAGCTTTCAATGACAATATTTTTACCGAATTCTCTAAAAGAAATGTTCGGAAAATATAAATTTCAATGCCACATATTTCTGTTACTCACGTGGAATCAATGGTAATGGTGGTGAGAGCTATAATGGTAGGATCATTGGCTCCTTCGCCTGGGCAATACCATACACTATAGCAGGCATCATGAACACCCACTAGAGTATTCGTTTCACTGGCCCATTTAACGGCCGTTAGTTGGGTGCCTATTTTATAAATCTCTCCTGTAGTGGAACCAGTTATACCGGCTATATTAGTTCTCTCGGTATTGCTATTCAAATTTCGCGTTTCAGTAATATAAAGCTCCCGATTATTATCGATCATCACAACAAATTGATCATCTACAGTGCCAGCACGACAGGCTGCTAATTCGGCAATTTGTGTCTTGGCTTTCAAAGTAAAAGGCTCGTATTGACGTGTAGCACCCGGTATAAGATCGAAAATGTGTAAAGCTTTCAAGGACCAGTAATTAACTCATTTCTTTCTACAAATTTATAATTTAACACTCACCTGTAGTATCGGAATTATCTCTGATGACCAAAGTATCCAAACCCAAAGAAATACTACGTCCATTAAGCAAGGGTATCTGGGCCTGAGAACCCGGATAGCGGGGGTTTAAGTGCAAACGACCTGTATAAGTATAAACCCAGATAGATGTAGCATCCAAAACCATAAAGAACCTAAAAAACATAAATTTTAAAAATAACAATTTTCCTTTTCCAAATTTTCGTAATCATAGAATACTTCTTGCCCACTTCTATAACCCGAACATCGGTGCGGCCATCAATTATTATAGGTGTATTGATATACTTCTCGTTGTAGATATGAATTTGATTGGAAGTGGCCACTATTAAGTGGCCATAACCCAAAGCAAAATTTATAATGCGCTCGGTAAATTCCAATGAATCACTAGAGCCATTGGCAATATCCTCTAAGCGTATGGATTTGCGACCCATGGTAGTAGCTTTTAGATTTCGGGATAACAATTGCTTTTGGACGATGTAACCCACTATAAGCTGGCCGGTAGAAGTGCCACAAGCCACTTGAGTGCCATCTGAAGACCAAGACAAAGTAAGAAATGAACCCACGGTAGGTTCATTAAAGCGGGCTGTACTATAGGTCCACTGGAAAAGAAGAAATTTTGTTGTTAACCTGATTTTTGTTTTGGCATAAGTTATCACAGAACTTACTCCTGCACTGGAGCATAGCTTCAGCATATTAAATGTGCTGACCAGCAAAACATCTTTTTCGGGATTAAAGGCCACTGCAGTAATGGCATAATCCTCAGGCGAACTTATGAATAAATTTGCACCTTGATGATCCCAAATTTTATAGCGGAAATCCTCACCACCAGAAGCAATAATATTAGATTGGTTAGACCAACTTAAGCTTAACACCAAGCCATCATGGGCCCGCCACTGAATATAAATTTTGAGGTTAGAAATTCAAGATTTTTTTTTATTTTGCGAAAGCTTACCCTTATCAATTTACTATTGGCAGCCAAAGGTTTCACCGATATATGGCCTCCCTGGCAGAACACTATAGCACTTGAGTTGGGTGACCAACGAGCACAGCGTATAGGCTCATCAGTTTGAACGATAGTAGAACGCAACATGCCAGATCGAGACCAAATTTTAATAACGCCATCTTCACTAGCTTTATTTAAAAAAAAAGAGAATCAATATTTTATTTTTCTAAATAAATAAGGAAGATAAGTTTACCTGTTAACAAACCAGCTGCATCTGGACTCCAACGTCCCGAGCTTATAGCAGCTGTATGAGCTGTTATGCTTCTTTCTACCCGTGAACTTTTATTTAAAATTACAAATCGACCATCATTACTGCTAATAAGTAAAGTATCACTACCCTTGCCACCACCGCTACTGCGGCCACCCAATAGCAGCCAGTGTAAATCAGTGGGTATAAAGTCTTCTGGCAGTTTGGCCACTTCTAAGGTATCCCTAGTCGAAGAACTCCATTTATAGATTTGATGATCATCACTGGTCCATATGAAGCACATTAAAATTGAAATACTTTCTTAAAAATTAATTCGGCGTTCATATTTACCTGACAAAATAAATATCATCATTACTGCTCCAGTCCACACAGCTTAGCGGTAATATATCCAAAGATTTTTCATTGTTGTTGTTGTTGTTGTTGCTTTTCGTTAAATTGTTTTTGCTAGCCGCGGAATTTTGTGACAAATAGTCTGAATTGGCATTGGAGCTAGTTTTCTTGCAAATGTGGGTTTTTAATTTCATTTCGCTTTTTTTTTATTAATTTTTAACCTTTTCTGTGAAGAAACCTTTTCGTAAAGAATTTTTCAGCAACTGAAATAGGATTTGTTTTCATATTATGGTTGCCTTGGCAACACTAAAGTATTGAAAATGTTAAAAACGTTTAACAACTGTTGCATATTTTTGTATGTTACAGACTTGTTTAACGAAATTATAACAGTTTAAGTAACAGTACATAGCTAGACTATCAAACGATAGATGGCGCTTACATGTAATGTACAGGGTGCTACAATACGTGTGAAAAAAAAACAATTTTAATGACATTGGGTATTCGTTTAAAGATTTTCAATTTATTTATTGCTTTAAGAAGCGGACGAAGGGTTTTTCTCCGTTATGATCACAGTATATTGCCTTGTATAGGTCATGCATATAAAATAACTTCTCCAATTGTGATGCCCTGACGATCTTTATAAAGCTGATCGTTGGCTGTAAAAATAAATTCATATTTTGCACAATTCTTCTTCGATACTGCAGGGTCTGTTCATAAAAATTTTTACTATCCTCTCTCTGAATATCTAAGTTCTGTTCCTGTTGTAATTATTCATTAAAAGTTTAGATCGCCTACAACCCATTTGGCTTAACGAGAATCTTCACCTTTCTCCATCTTCCCTTTCGCCAATTATACCCTTCAAAATTTTTTTAATTACTCTACAGAAACTTTCTGGTCATACTAACGACATAGATGCACTCCTGGTATCCAGCAGAGGGTGACAGTATATCCCCTGCCCAAGTAGTCACACGCTATTCTCTATACGATTAGTCTGATGACAGTTTGGCCATCCTTCAATTATATTTCTTCAAACAATACAAAACCTTACCTTAAATAATCTTGGATTCTGATCGTCATTTTTTCGTTTGTGAATTTTTGGAACTCTTGTGATATTTGAAACACCATATAACTGTTCCTGACTAATTCTTATGCGAGGATCCTTTTGACCGAAATTAAGTAACTTCAGTATAAATTGCTGAGTCATTCGTCTAATAACCGAAATACTTTAAAATTTTTCTTACTGGGGTGGGGTGGGGAAATTAAATGTTAAGCTTTTAAACAAAACAATCATGTCCAGTCATCATTATTTTTCACTTTGCATTCCAACGCGTTTAACTATAGCTTGCCTTCATGTGTCAACACTTACCCCCTAGAGGCAATTTCATAATAACAGGACAATTATGTTGCATTATCAACGCAACATTAAATGCCGTAGCATTAAATCCATTATGTCCACATAAAAAATAAAAGTATTTTGATTCATTGATTTTCTAATCCAAACGAGGCAGACCATGCGCATTTGTTTATCGGACTGGTTCTTATCTTTCCAAAACGGCTAATGACGTGGGTAAGTGGGGAAAAAATGAAATCAAAATAAAAAAAGGAAAAACCACCCGTTTTTACTACAGGATACGAGTTGTAGGCATTTTATCGCTCGCTATCCATACACTTACTTCAACACACTCACTCACTGTAGCCACGCTTAACAGATTAGATAGTGTATTATGGTGGCCACTGAGTGGTCGTTAAGAGGTGTCAACAACATCGATAACGAAAAATCAAATAAAAATAGAAAATAGAATGGGAAAACAGCATAGAAAAACAAAAATTGATTGAGGTTTTTAGGTCTGTATTCTCACAATCACGGTAAGTTTCATTGTTCGGAAACACTTTTACGTTTGAAACGAACGGAAATGTTAAAACATATGTGTGTGTGTGCGTGTGTCTGTGTAAGTACAGGAGAGGAAATGACGTTGTTTATTATGAGTGAGAGGCATACACATACATCCCCACCCACATAATTATCGGGGATGTATTCTTAACAATTTAGGTCATACATCATACATCATAGATATTGTGTAGTTAGAGAGAGAGAGAGAGAGAGAGAGAGCGAGAAAGGCACAGGAATAGGCATTAAACAAATAAATTTGGATTTAATTTTTTGTTTCTGTTTTTTCTTGCTTGCTTTTGTTCTTCCTTTTACAGAAAATTGATTGACAATGTTTATTTGTTATACAATTTGAATAAAAACTGAATTTATTTAATACTTCAAATTATTTTGATGTTACATTGATAAGCTAAATACAATGGGATTGGAAACAGAATAAAAGAAGCAGGCGACATACTGCACATATGGTTACTTTATAAGATAGCGGCTGAAAAAACAACACAGATCCTGCCAACTGACATATGACAGTTGGTGTAAGAAATGAGACCAAAATACAGTTTAAAAGTTGTAAGAAGTCGCCGTAGTCAAATTGATTGTGTATTGGCTTATAAGACGCGTACCAGTGGATCAAACCATAGCTCTGACATCTCGAACGAAATGAAATAAATGAAATATTTCTCGGGCGACCCCCACTTAGCAGTCGTCTGTCAAAATTTCTTAAAAAATCTGTTGTTCGTAGCCGACTTTAAACTGTAAGCCACCCACTCATGTGTGGTATGAGAAGATAGGTCATTATTCTAGCACCGTATCGTCTTTACTTAACTACAAATTGTAGTTTTAATTGCAGTTCACTAAACTTTAATCACTTTCCCATTAGTTTTTCAAATGAAATGGATATTGAATTATAAATAAACCATCACATCCATTAAGCATAATTAATTAAAGAAAAAAATAACTCGGAAACCACATTTAAATATTCATTTATTTTGTATGTGAGGTTATGTGCACTTGTTTTTAATCAACCAACAATTAATTGTTAATTAATGGAACGCACAAAATGAACATTTTTTCTATATTTTTGGATGAATTATTGTGTGATTAAAGTTTTCTTTCAAATTCAATTTGTTTGCTTAACAATTATGCAGGGAAGGAAGAGATAAATGGAAGCAGGTAGTTAATATCCATGCTGGTCGGGTTAAAGGCCTAAAACGTATGCAGGAATACATGCTTATGGCGTTCTATTGCATGCAGAATATGATTTTATTTTCAGAGAAAGAAGGAAGGTTTACCAACATAAAATTGGTTTATAAAACTGACATGCCACGAAGCCTGGAGAGAATATATTGTGATATTTAATGGATACACAATATAATAACTCATAATGTGTATTGAATTGGAATCATTTTTAAATATTGTTTGTATTCTAATTAGAAAACAAATTTAAAAAAATTATTTTTTTTTATTTCCGAGTGGCAACAATGTGCCCGCATTTCTTTCTTTGCCTGCTTTGCATTGTTTCACCATAAGAATTTATTTTCTTGTTTGTTTTTCCATCCACAAAACCTTCAAATCTGTTTCAGTGAAACTGAAATTTATCACACAACTTTATTATTCCCTAAATATACAAAATAAATCTTCAATCATAATAATAATAAAAGAAAAATAAATTTTTATAAGAAATATTCCCCCAAACATCCACTAACTTTACTTGATAAATAAGAAAAAAAAAAAAGAAATTCCTTTTAAATATTAGAACAGAATCATAAAAGAAAAACAGAAAACATTTGATAAGAAACAAAAGAAAATGGAATTGAATTCAATAAAAATAAATGCATTTCTCCCTTGAGTGAAATCCTAAAGCGATAAAAATAAAATGCAACAGAGAGTGCAAATGTAACAGAGAAAGTGCCACGCATAGTGCCACTTTGCAACTTGTGTTCGATGCATGGTTGTGGATGAGTAGACAGACAGATTGTCATAGAAATGAAAAAATTTTGAAAATCTTGTTTAAATTTGAATCTCTTTCTGTTTGATTTTAAATTTTCATAAATTTTTTTCTATTTTTTTTTTTGGATTTTTATGGTTGAAATACCCACCGACCACCTTGTTCACATGCACACACACACACACACATTCATGTGTTGAATTTGGCTGAGATCCATTTTATTAGGAAGATAGACAAAAACAGAAATGAACAAGAACAAAAATAAAAATAAACTCATCAGCAATTTTAGAAAATCTGTTTTGCGAACAACTTTCTCTAAAAAGCTTAATACAGTAAAGCCTAGAAAAAAAATTTTGAAAAATTTTGAAAATGAAACAACATTGGCAGTTTAGTCTACAGGCTCCGTTCTATCGTAGTTGTTCTCAGCTTATAATTTTTCAAATTTTATTTCTTCATTCATGCTATTGTGTTTCCACTGTTTTCGAAGAGCATATGCAGTGATTGTCGCATGTAAGCAGAAAATCTAATTTTTGCCCCCCTCTTTTCCCCTTCAATTTCGTAAAAGTTTGTTCAACTAGAACGGAAAAACGTTAAAATGCAGTACAATTTTATTGAGTCCATGAAGTTAAACTCAGATCAAGTTGTAGCATAACGTCCTTACAACAAGGCAAAACACTTTGACCATAAGCAAAAGTTGTTGAGGGGCAGAGACATTCTTATAAATGGGCTAAAGACAAGAATTAAGTGTCTTGAAACTGATAGAAAGTGAAAAAGCATAGGCTGCCTGAATAACTGGTAGCCGAACAAATGTTTAAAGTGAGAGATAAAAACTTGAAAATAAAGGACGTCTCTGGGAGTAGTAGTGATAGGGTATGATTAGTATCCAGTATTACTTTTGTGACGATATATAGTGAACATGCATGTTCCGCTCAAAAACGAAATTAAATATTTGGAATGTGAAACTACAGCTGCTTCAAATACCGGCATAGCATTTATCTTGCAATCAGAATTTTGGCTAAAATTTATCAGTAACCACTTTTGATTCCAGATTCAATTTGTTCATATGTATACCTACTTTAAGTTAAATCTATATATCTAAAGATATAGGACAGGTCGAGAACAAAGTACGAGTTGATGGTGATTTACTCATCCAATCCAATAATAAGCTCTTCAATGATAGAGGAATTTTCCAGTGCATTGACATCCAGCTGTTGAGCTGGAGAGGCCTTGTTATTCGGATGGAAGAAAATGTTTCGGTAGGATGGGTATTTGATGCGAGGCTAAGCAGAAATCGGTGTAGGCCTTGACCTTGACTTTGTTTGAATTGGGTGACCAAATTGTGAACTACAAACAAAGTGCTATTAAAGCCAAGTAAGCAATTAAATTCTATGAGCAAGTAATTTTTCGGATGCCAAATATTGCAAAAAATTTCATTACTTTTCATATCACTTTAGTTCCTTTTCAAATTAAAATGGAAAAGTACTTCATATGGATTACAAGAAATTGAGAAATTTTCTAATCATTAACAGGATAAGATTCCAATCATGAAATGAGAAACTCAAATAAACAACAAAGAAATCAAAAAACAAAAAAAAGAATGACAATTGATGTTGGCGACGATGTCTTGTAACCGATAACAAATATTACAATGAAATTACAACCTTAAATATTTATTTGTTATTGTAACAAACAGCAGCAACAACAATCTAAAACAAACAAATGAATTCAATGAAATAACCAAGAAAATATTACAAGAACAAGAACAAAATACCCAGTCACAGTTCGATTTATTTCACAGCCAAATTGACCAGAACTTGAAAAGTTTCAAACGAAAGACGCATTCGTAACTGTTTCCTTTCCACTCGTTTTTCTTTTTCTTTTCCTAAATTTGTTATTTTTTTTTATATGTATTGGTATTGGTAACAATGATCG
This sequence comes from Sarcophaga bullata, assembly GCA_005959815.1. Lineage (NCBI taxonomy): Eukaryota > Metazoa > Arthropoda > Insecta > Diptera > Sarcophagidae > Sarcophaga > Sarcophaga bullata. The sequence goes on along the minus strand of QOCX01000311.1, from coordinate 100,235 downwards.
TTATTTTGTCTTTATTTATTTCGTTCATGCGTGGGTGGGTGGTTGACTTACTGTGGGAGTATGTGTTGTCCCTGTTGTCCCATAATTTTGAGTTTATTTTAAGGGTATTGGTTAGGAGAGAAAGTGATGCCAAATCTTGCTAAAAAAAAAAAGCAAATTGGAGTTACTTAAACTCCTCCATATTTGACGTATTGTCGGTGCGCAGTATTCACAGTTTTAGAATGTGGTTCGTAGTGGTCCAAAAACTATTGAAATTTCAAAGCAGCGATACATAATACATACATGATAGGTCATTACAAGCCTGCAGTCAGGATTACGACCTAGCTTCTCACACCACTTATGTTGTGTGTGTTAATTTAATACATGAGTGGAGGGACCTACAGTTTAAAGTCGACTCCGAGCGACAGATTTTTGAGAAAGTTTTCATGGCTATTTTATTTGCTCTCCGAGTTCTTGCCAGAAATCTGCTGAGAGGAAGTCGCTGAAGAAATATTTTCATATTTTCGTTTTGATGTCTGAACTAGGGTTTGAACCCTGACCTTTACGTCTAATAAGCTAACACTCTAACTACTAAACTACGGCGATTTCTTGCAACGATATGCACGTTTATTACAGATCCTAATGATCAAATGGACCTAGTAAAAGTTTTTAATAAAATTCCAACGTTTTCTAATGCAAAACCGCTAAATTGTCTTGTCAGTTCAAATCAAATTGTCACATGCATGAGTATTTGTTGTGAATATTAGCGCTTGTTAAGACAAATATGAGAAAAAAAAAGCGCTAAACAGTATTTGCGTTAATCGTGAATGCATGTGCACTAAAATGGAAGAAGGGGGAATGGAATTTAGTCAATTCATTACGTGTGAGTGTGAGATTCTTCTCAAAACTTATGAATATTTGTGCCGAATAGAAAAGCAACAACGCCAAAGGCAATAACAAACTGCGTTTATTTATTTATTAAAACGTTCACTGATTCATTCTGATTCGTTCATTTATTCATTTGATTTTCATTCATTCATTCATTCATTCGTTCATTCAATGCGATAGTTGACTGTTGTATTCACTCTTTCAGTTATTCATTCGACCAAGAAACTAAAGCGTGCAGCAAATAGTACATGAGCATAAAATTCATTTCAGTTACGAATTCAGTTTGCGTTTAGTTGTCAACGAGTTCGTAGTTATTCATTCATTCGTTAAGGAAATTAAGGGAATTGAAAATACCAAAATAAAGAAGAAATAAATTTAAAAATTAAAAATTAAAAATTTTTTAAAATTAAAAAATTAAAAAATTAAAATCGATTTAAAAAAAGTGCACAAAAAAACGAAAAATTTTCAAAAGAAATTAGAGAAGCTTATAAAAATAAATAAAAAAAAAAAATAAAATAAAATCAAAGTGTTTATTTTTAAAAGTTTTTATAAATTTTTTCTAAAAAAAATTAATCGAAAACTAGACAAGTTTATTTAAAAAATAAAAAAAGAAAGAGAAAAAATGCCTTCTTTTGGTTACGCTTGTGCTTTATTTTTAATCACCGTATTGTGCCTTAATACAGGTTAGTGCGCCCTATGCCGTTATCTTAATCACAATTATTATATAGAACACCAGCATGTTGCATGCCACAGGATTTTCTGCTGTTTTTCTTTTTTAATTTACCGCGCAACATGACGCCCAAGTGCCATAAGCTTGTCTATTTTACGTTTCAAATTGTACGTGCATAACTGAAACCACTTCATTCTGTTCTAACGTACGTACGTTTTTTTGGTTCATTTATTAAGTGCAGCACGTTTGTAACTTTATTTAGTCCTGCAGTAAAACTTATGCTGCATATAAATGACGTTAATTACCGTTATTATCTATCCTGTTTTATTTTCTTTAGCCAAGTGTTAGTTGTTTGATATCTGCTGTATATATAGGAGTTTATTAAGAGTGTGTGTTTGTGTTAAGTTTTAAAACCATGTTGCTGGTATAATTGTGTGGTTGCAGTTGCGGACAGAGATTCTGAAATTATTTATGAGTTTAATTCTATCACTTTAATTTTAATGGCGTTTGTTAAAACCGACAAAAGAATAAAAAAATGAATACACTTTGTTTCATAATTGGCAACAGATATTTAAAACAAACAAATTTTCCTATGCAGTTAAAAAGGGAATTCCTTAATTAAGTCAACGTATAAAAATTTTCAAATAAATTTCAAAATAAAAAATTATTTTTTTATTTGAAAAACATTTCATTCTTTATCAGTTTTCCCCCTTGCTTAGCTAGCTTAGCTTGTGTCAAAAAATTCTGGGTTTCTAAAAATACTTTGCCGCAGGCTTCCTAGCAAAAGACAGTGACAGAGAGGATGTTCTGTGGTTTCCTTTTTTCCTCGTCGTTGCAGTTTCCGTTGAAGTGAGTTTATAAGGTATTTCCAATGTGTGCATCAAGGAGCCAGTGTGCCGTTATAACTACTATGAGGTTTCTAAGATCGAATTTGGTATGAATTATCTCCTTATCACATCTTTTCTTTCTTAACCTTACCCATACATACATGATTGGTCATTATAACCCAATTCAGTCTGGATTACAACTTAGCTTCGCACACCACTTAAGTTGTTTGGTGGGACCTACAGTTTAAAGTCGACTTTGAACGACAGATTTTTTAAAAACTTTACCTGGTAATTTTTTTTTACTGAGTATTATTGCCAGAAATCTGCTGAGAGAAAGCCATCGAAGAAATATTTTTCATATTTCGTTTTGTTGGAGATGTCTGATGTAGGGTTTGAACCCTCTATGTATTAATTTTATCTTTCTTAGGTAGATAGGCTTTATAGTAGCCAATAACAATGATTTTTTTTAATTTCTACTTCTTTCTTTTAAACAACATAAGACTGTTTAGGTTAAACTACCAATTAAAGAATTGTTATTTTTTTTATCGCTAAGGAGGTCTTGTTTTAAAAAATCTAAAATCTTTAAAAAAAAAATTATAAAATTTAATTTAAAATTCTTATTAAAAAAAATAAATAATTGATAAATAATTCACAGTTAAAATTGTTAAATTGTTGCAACTTTGGTATTTTAGTAGAAAAAAAAAAACAAATTCCATGCAACAATTAATTAAAAAGCAATTATTTTTCTTTCAAAAACCATTATTATGCAGTGTGAACTAGGCTTTAAGACCGAAAACTATGAAAAACAATATTTTTTGTTTTCTTTAAATCTAAAATATAATCACATCAAGCAATTACCACAATATTAAATTGTTAAACATTTTGCAAACAGCAAAATGTCCAATAAAAAACAAACACATTCTAAATGCATTTATTAGAAAATGAAAATATGAAACCAAAAACATTTACTTTTATTGCAAGAAATAAGAAAAAAAAATAAGAAAACGAAATCCAATTCACTTCTTAACAGATTGAAATTGAAATTGAAAAGAAAAAAAAAGAAAAATTTTTGAAAATAAATTGTTGCAATAACAGTTGAATCCATTCCGCCAACACCAATTTAAACACCAAAGTTGCAACGTTTGTCTTCTGATCTGATGGTTTCATTGCAAAACAGTGTGTGTAAATACAGTGCAGGATGGTTGTTTGCAGGTTGCACATTCGGCCATAATCGAATGCATGTCTTAAACAAATAAAATCGAAATAAAATTAAAAAAAAAAAACAAACAAAAAAAATGCATTTATGGATTGTCATTTGAGCCACTATTGCAAATTGCATGGGTTGGGTTATCGAGATATGGCCCGTAATAATAACAATTGAATAAAATATGGATTTCACAGATTTTTATTTAAAGATTACGAATACTTTGTAAGATACAGTTTAATAGAGGCCATAAAGTTAATAACTTTGACTTCGTCTAACCTTAGCTTATGTTTTCTAAAACATTTATGACAAGTCTAAACTTTATTGCGGTATTTGACAATCTCTAAAGGCTTTGAGTGTTCAATTTCTATTGCAATAGACACTATCTTTACGAGGTTTTTCATGGTTGAAATAAAAAGGTAGCTTGGTGTTTGCCTACAAACTCATGCAATACAGATTCGAATCCAAGTGAAGATAAAAAAACTTTTACTAAGTGATTTCGCTTCTATCGCCCCTTGAACTCTTACTTGCTTACTTAATTGGTCATTACCATACTTCACTCAGGTCTAGTTTCTCACACTATTCGTTTTGTGTGTATTGATTTTAGTCATGAGGGGCTGGACTAACAGTTTAATGAACGAATATTTCTTCAACGACTTGCTCTCACCAGTGTACTGGCAAGAACTCTGTGAATAAAATAGATTTGCCATGAAAAATTCTTCAAAAGCTTATTATTCGGAGACGACTTTAAGCTGTAGGTGGCGCTATTCATTAATAAAATAAACACACGAATGGGTGGTATCAGAAGCTAGATAGGAATTCTAACTAAAGGATTGTAATAAACAATTCAGTAAGGATACTATCCTGGCTCGCGATTACCAGGTTTTTATGAGTAAGGATTTAGTTGGATCGGCAGTGACCCCAGCAGCAGGTAAAACTACAATTTGATCCAGAAAGTACAAAATTTGGTGCGTACTGAAGACTAGAACCATCATAGTTCCTGGATTGGTTGCAAGTTGTAAAATAGGAGATCAGAGGATAAGTCCGATTACTTCTTGATTTGTGTCGTTACACAGCTCAGATGTAGGAAAACGGATTTTCGATGCAGAGATAGAGGGAAGAATGCGTCTTAGTCGCATCTTTCTGTGCATAATATCTCGAATTAAATGATTCGAAGAGAAATTCCATCTTAGTTTTGTCCCGAACTGTGTAATGAAAAAGTATAGCTCGCTCTCTTAGTGTAGCGTACTTAAATTTAAGCAGCCATACAACACATAACAGTTGTAGTTACAATTGTGTTTCACGTAAAATTGTCATCTAAATGCCAGTTGTTGTTGTAGTTGTTTCTATACATTGTGGCAATAGTAATTGGTAGTTGATAAATTACAATAACAACAACAACAACAACAACAGCAGCAGCAGCAGCAGCAACTGTCAAAAAACTTTAGAGAAATATTATTCGTACGCACAATAATACAAGCCAATACCAGTAACAGTAAACAGCAACTGTAAAAATAACAATAAAAACTAATCATTATAATTATCGATACTTACTTATTATCGATTATTAAAATAAATTGACAGCTACCGACTGAAAATATTTTTGCTTTTGAATGCCTTACTGAAATAGAATTCAAATGGAATTTTTTTTTGTTTTTCTGAACATTTAATCAGAAACAGAAGAATGTATGAATGTATGAATGTATGAATGTATGAATGTATGAATGAATTAATGAATGAAGCCTAATGCTGTAATTGATCGCTGAGGCATGAATGAATTAAAAAATAAAAACAAATTGACTTTAATTTTACAAATTAATGATGATTTAAATACAGATTTTTATTACAAAAAAAATAAAAAATAATCAAATAAAGCCGCTTTATGTTCTCGACTCTAATCGCTATGATTATCAATAAAAATGTCTGTTTAATAAGCGTATTTTATGATTCCGTTTTTTTTCCTTCTTTTGATTGCGTTTAATTAGCATTTGAATTAAATTAATTCATAATGATTATGGTAATGTCTGTCGTAATCACATTGGACAAATGAATCAAATTGTTGTCATTAAAAAAAAAAGTTCACGCTTGGCAAACACTGGCGAATGTGTGAAAATTAACACACTCCGTGCTAAAAGTGGAACGTATTAGATTATGAAACCTAAAGTAGAGCAAATTTTAAGAAAAATAAATTTGATTCCCTTCCCCATAAGTTAAGAATTTGCACTTCTTATTAGGGTGATGCATGTTTACACTGCATGAATGAAATTTCTTCATTGAAAGCACATCAATGATGACATTATTCGTTGTAGTCGCACTCAACGTTTCTGGCAACACATCAGATTTATAAACAAAATAAATTCTTGGGGATTAAATTTGTATTCAAAACCTTTACCACTTATATGTCTGGGCATACTAATCTACGAAATTTTCTACACCTTCCAGCCTTTTCCAAATTAACGTCGATTCAAGCTTCTTTCTTTCAATTTTCTTTTAAATTTTTAATATTTTCAGCTTAAAATGGCTTTTAATCAAATGTGACAGATGCTGTATAAATGTCATCGCAATGGTTTTTTCTTTTCAGTCTCAATGTCAAATGCTTGTTCAAAAATTATTAAGTGGGCTCTCGTTCAGCTACAGAATAAGGCCCACTTTTATGGACACTTTAATGCGATACAATTATTTACATTGACTTTAAGCCGTTAAATATACTTTTAACGGGTATTGGCAGCAACTGTGTTTAACAGTGTAACACAATATTTTGAAAATGCTGTCAGTATTTCGCTCTCTTTTTCTCTAATTTTTGTTTTCTGCGCGTAATTGCTGTTCAATTGAAAATTTATTTCTTTACGTTGCTTATTATTTTGTTGTTGCATTTGTGTGTTTACGCATGTTTGTTTGTTTTTATTACAATTATTTTTGTTTTGATTTGTTGTTGTACAATTATTCTTAAATTGACAAGTGATTTGAATACTAAAAAACACCAATAACAAGCACTTTCTGTGTTACGGGTATTTCGGGGTTACAGACGTTTTCTTATTAAAGGTTACTCTAAAGGTTTTCCAAATGTTTTTTGGCATTTAATTTCGATTTGCTTATTGAAAAATGATAATTAATCAGACATTAAACAATAGTTTTTCAAACTATACGCTGCCAAAAAGCTGTCAATATTATGCAGACTAGACTTAGACGGGGGTTGTTTTACAAAAACAAAATCAAAGGTTGTTTTGTATTGTATGCTCCATGTTTTTTTATTGTTTGTTTACACATTCATACTTTCCAATATAATTCCCAAGTTCCAAGTATATACACGAAGAGAATATTGTTGGACTCATTAATTCTGAGTTGTTGAAAAAATTGTAATCAAGCCTGTCGTATGAACAGTTTGCTCATATCAAATGTGTGTTCACATTTTGAAATTTCCCACATTTAAACTGAAAGAGAGATACTGAATAACAAGCATCTCTTGAATGAATCCAAGGAAAATTCCAACAAACTTAGTTTATGTTTGATAGTCATTGATAGCAGATTCCTCCATGCTTATAGGCCATTACTCACACCTAAGCTAAGCTTGAAAAATAATATGAGAACTTCTAACCATTAGTTTCAGTTGTAAAAAAGTGAACAAGACCGTATGATGCAAATATTCTGATCGCTTAGTTTGATACAGGCAGAAAAAAATTCACATGTATCGGTGCTAGGGCCAGAACGAAGATTGGTACGTGTGGTTGATTATGAAAGCAACAGATCCAATAAACCAATACACTACGTACTAGGATACAGTGCCTTGAACGTGTTGTAAAGGCCGATCTAATTTAAATTTGAAAAAAAAAAAACTTAATAAAGTAAATGCATGGTTGTTCAGTTTGCATCGTAAATATCCACTAATTGGGCTACAATTTGCATCCGTAACCATCAAATTCTCTGTATTTTACCCCAAGTGACTAGTTATTTTCCCCAAGTTAGTAGTTATGCCTCGCTTGAACTTCGTTCATTCAGATTTGGCTCCCGTAATGAAATCCTAAGAAACTTTCCTTATTTCGGAAGAAATATAATTGAAGACACATTGGCCAATGGTGTAAAGTTCATAGAAGACAATTCAAAAAGTCACGAATTTATAAAGCCTCCTTTAACAAGTCCTGTAACAAGTCCTGAGCATAAGCTTAAGACACGAAGCCTTATTTCATTTGTCCTCGTCCTAGAGATCACTTCATTGTTCGTTATCCTAACACTTTTACTTTATCTAACCTACTGTTTCTTTCTAACCCACTGTGTGTTTGTATTAAAACAAATACAAAGTGTTCAGATTTATTGCAAGAAAGTCCTTGTATTCCTAGTATTATTTCTTAAATTCCTTTTCTGATAAATAATTTCAAGAGACAGATCCTCTTGATTTATAATTGATTTTCATTTGATATTTTTTTTAAAACCTCGATCTTAAACGTTAACATTTGGATGCCAATAGAGAGAGAGCGGGTGTATATCTTCATTAGCAATGATTTTGTTTAAATAATAAATTTCATGAATATTCATAAATTAAACAAACAAATAATGAATAAAAATGATAATGAAATAGAAACTTTCTATAACAAATAAACAAACAAACAAACACGTCGCAGCCTTCAATTACGGCATAGAAAATAAAAATCAAAAAATCATTTAAAAAAAATTGTCAGAAAAAAAAAACTGAAAAAATTCCCATAAAAAAGTCATAAATTTACTTAAGAGAGGCGTTTATAACTAAAACAACTAAAAATAATGGAAACGAGAAACACACACAAAACAATAGTTTTCCGTAATAAAATTTTTCCAACAATTTATACAAAAAAAAATGAAAAAAACATCAGGCCAGGCTGATTGACGACTTGTGTCTGCCTTATCATATACTGCCTTTGTGACAGAGACAGTAAATGTATGCACATGCATACACTGGCTGTTAGTTACTATTATACAACACGTTGATTGCAACTCAATTTAAAAAAAAAAATTTACAACAACAACAAATTGTAAAAATACAAATAAAAAAAAAATTAAAGAAAAACTGTTTTAAACAAAGACGATGACGATGACGAAAGCAGCAACAACATGTTTTTGTATGTTGGTGACGACATGCAGCCCTCAATCAAAGCAAATATGTGTATGGCAATAAAACTTTTGATTTCCATGCGGATAAGACATGATGGGGTGCGAATAGTAACAATAACTGTAAAGGGTTCATTAAACCTGATGAGAAACTTAACTTAACTTTGCAGCTCGTATCCTAGTATTTTGCATGTGTTTTCCACACTCAAGAAAATAGTGTGGCAGTAACTGTTAACAGAATTTATATTTCTTTGTTTGTTATTGTAAACATTTTATTTCTTTATTGTTAATAAAAGGAGAGCATAAAAGTTCTTAATAAAGCAAATATGAAAACTAGGACAACAACACAAAACTAAAAACGATGCCTACAGGAAACAAGAAATAAGAAAAGCAGTTTTAACCCCTGCAAACTATGCATTCCTTATATGTATGCCAAGTGAAAGCAGTTATTATAACGTTTTTTAGCCAAGCCGTCATTATCTTACCCTAGATGGACTGTTATCTATACCTTCATGGTTATGATCTTGATTTTATTTTTAAACAAAAAATGAATCACAAGCAACGTGAGTTAGTCATGAATTGTTTACCATGACCACGAGAATATTTCCTTTATCTTGAGATCTTTTCAGTGTTTACTTACTTAACTTACTTAATTTGTCATTAGAAGCCTTTAGTGAGGATTACAACCTAGTTTCTCACACCAACCATGTTGTGTGCGATTATTTAATCACAACTAAAGTCCACACCGAAGAACCAATTTATGAAGGCGATTTTTTTACTCCCAGAATTCTTGACAGAAGACTGAAGAAAATCATGGGAAGCCAACGCGCAACCTGCATACGGGACAACTGTAACTTTGATTTCGAATACAACACCATTTAAAAGTGTTGGCAATCGCCAATAAGGGTATATGCAGGATATTCTGTAACACGGAAACACATAAATTGAAAAAGTGCAGCAGAAACCGAAATATACATGGAAAACTCTTCCCTAGAACAATTACCATAAACACAGTGCTTTCAACCTTTCCAAAACAGGATTTAAACTCATATTTCTAATATCTTACAGTCATACGAATTCTAAGTAATTCGCCTTAACCTAACTAAATTCTCCACCTTTATTTTGCTGATTGAAAACTAGTTTTCCGATTGAAATTATTGTCATAAGAGTTTAGAGAAAAGCATACACAATTTTCTAATTTTCCTAATTTAATTATAAATTTTTAATGTCTTTGCAAATCGTGGCATTTACTTACACCACTTACTCCACAATTACTTGCTTCACGACAAACGAATTTCTAATTGCTACTCCCTTCTAAGCTCATGCAAGACTGACGCTTCGCCATGGGAACTATGCAAGTGTTTTAAAGTTTCTTAAGCAAATAATTTTTTTAAGTGGAAAATTTCATTGTAATTACAAGCAACTTAATGGCCAATCCCAATGCAACATAATTGCATGACACAAACAACAAATACAAAAAAAAAGTCGCTTCAATTTAATTACAAAAATCTGTTTCAAAGAAAAACGCTTTAAGACAAAAAGAAAAAAGTTTTTAAAGTTGAATGACTCAGTGATAATAGGGGCCCAGTTTCTTTTTTTTTCGAAATTATTGTGTGAAGTATTCCAGCAATATTTGGGGCATATATTGTATGGCATTGCACTGTGTTGTTAGTTTTTTTTTCATTTTATTGTGTCAAATTAGTATGTCAGTTAGGAAAATATGTTGTATTATTGTAGTTGTTGTTGTTGTTATTGTAAATATTTGTTTATTTTTTTATGATTTAAAACGCTTCTGAATATAGCACACCCGCCCTCCATATGCAACACATAGTCAAAGTTTGATCCAATGGCTCTCTCTCTATGTTTATTGGATTTTAAATGAAATTTAAATGAAATTCGTATTGAAAATTTTTCAATTATTTTATGCGCATAAATTTGTTTATTTTTTAAACAATTTATTGAGTTTTTTTTTCTTTCTGTTGATGGATTTAATCAAATCAAATCAATTCAATTTAAATGTGGCCCTGTGATAAAATGTAAGAAAATTTTAGATTTTCCGCGGTGTGGCAAGCATTCATGCATGCAAGAAAGCATTGTCCGAGTGTTTTCTGTTCATGGAGAAGTGAGAAGAGTGTATGAATGCCCAACCCCAGCATTTACGAAAAAGAGGAAACTCTAAATGGAAGAATAATCGACGCCCGAGTGGGGTAATATCACAGAGAATGAGGGCGAATCATTTGGGTACTAGCTACTGGACGGTAAACTGAAATGAAAACAATATTTCAAGATGGTACAGGCGTGTTATAATGATAGGCAGAAGCTCTTAAGCTTAGAGGTGCAACCTTTGGGGCCGTATGGATTCCAATAAGATACAGGAAATATCTTAACTGGCGTCGTGTAGGCTCTGTTGAATTTGAACCCATTGCACACAGACTTGAGGACTCGACAATGGATATTGGAAGCCCACTCTAACACGGTATTTATTCAGGGACATCATGACCAGACAAGTCTCTACTTAATTCTCTCTTAACTCTTTGCATTTGGAGGATTCATATTCTTTTAAAAAAGGAAGTTTCTGGTATAAGAATGATTCAAGGACAGGTAGTGATCGGGAACGTTCGATGACAGAGTGAAATGTTCAGAAACCATGATTAATCTCATGAGTATATTCCAGGCAGAATTCTACGTTCTAATGCCTGTTGTACTTCTCGCTGTAGTATGAATATTTCTAATCGCTACTGTCAAAAGCGTTGTATTATTATCTGTTCAAGTCATTTTTTGATTCTGTTGTTAATAGAAACAGGATCTAGACAATGTTATTGCCGTAGACCATTTGATTTATCTTCTTTGCTTTCTTAAAATATCGCTTGACAAGAACTTTTAAAACAACCCTCTGTCCCTGTATCTAAATCTTCCTTTCACTATTAACCTAGAGATGAAAAGTATTTATAATATCACAAGATATGCGAGTGCAGATTTCTATTCTTATTGAAAACATTTTTATTTAAAATTCTTAAGCATTTTCCATTGTATTGCAATAAATAAATAAAAAAAAAGAATTTACATTTTAAATAAATAAATAAATATTAAGTATGTAGCAAACAATTCTTTTTCTGTGAAATATTTTAATTTTTTTTTTTTGTTTTTTATTTTGTTCGTGGAATAGAATCCATGAAGCAATGTTTTTCTAAGTTTATCCACATGTTGTTGAATTTGGCCTACAAAATTTTGTATTAAAATAAATACGTTTTTTTTTTTTTTTGTTTTTGTTTTTGTTTTTGTTTTTTTTCTTTTAATTTAATTCTGCATAATAAAATGCATTCATTGTTTATATTTATAATGGATTTAAATGGATTAAGCAACAGTGTATGATGATATTCAAATGAATATTTTAAATATGACGACATTTTCTTAAATGCGAATATTTTTTTTTTTTTGCCGTGTAGAGGACATTTTAACGAAAAAATAATGGGTGACGCAAAAGTAATGCATTACATTCATATTACTTCACAGATCGATAAGTTTCTTTCCTATCTTTCTATTATGCACTCTTCCTTATGTGGATTACATTACCATTATGGCCTGTTGAATTTCTAATGATGTGTGCAGAACTTGTTGATCAAATCCCAGAATTTTTTTTCAAACGATAACTTCAGTTACACTACCTTTTTTTAATGCTGAAATGTTGCCTGCTATGGATTCTATTTTCATTTGCTATTTTTTGAATCGATCGCAAAAAAGGTAACCGAATAGGGTAGGCTCTCTAGAGTTTTGTGAGAGAATACCGCTTAGTTCAATAATTTTTTATGAATTAATAAAGGCCTGCAGCCTAGAGTCAGTTCTGTGCCTATAGTCATTTCTGTGTATTAATACCCAAATAAAAGAAAATAACTTCCTCTTTCTTCTGCAGAAAATGCATGAATTCTGCTTGAAGTCCTTTTTTGACTGAGATTGTCCATTCTTCTAATCAATCGTATCTACCTTATCGATTATATTTATAGACGGCTCACAAATCTGCTTCTAATTGTCTCCTAGACGTCAAACATCCTTTTTGATATACCGTTATTCAAAGAAGAATTTGGGGTCCTCAGATAACAGTTACTACATGTCATGCCTACATTTATGGCTTTTAGTATGGGTGTTTTCGAGAGACTTGTACAAACGTTTCGATACTAATTTTTTAATTCCATTCCCCTTTATTTTTCTCGTGAACAATATACTTGCGATGCTTAAGTCAACAATAGGACCATATCACGACTTTGTAAAGGTTTAACTGTGTTGCCCATTTCAAGCGAGACCTCTATCTCGATTTGCGACAGCTTTAAACATAACACGATTCTAAATGGGTAAGAGAGAACTGCTGATGCTTCGAAAAGACTGATTTGATCACTTTTGGAAGGTATTTTCTTGCGGAGACTTTAATCCTATTACTGGATCCACTAGCATGTTTGAATATGAAACGAAATGGACTGTTAAGTTCATCTACCGATTTGACTGCTGCTGTTCTACTGCGCTAACAGAAAGATAAATTTTACTGTGTAGGAATATTGCCCTTTAGCTAGTGGATTTATCGTCAATGGCCATCAGAAAACTCTGCGAGTTTATCAGAACCACAGAATGGTTTAATGCGCAATCTGATTAATAATTTTGTTTGAGTTTTATCAATGCATAGTTATTAACCTCATATGCTACCATTAGTTGCAATTAGTTTTTAAGGACTTTAACGTTTGCTTGTGCTGTCTTAGGTTTTTTGTCAGTCTAGTACTTCCTGGTTAAATGGTTACTAGGTTAATGTATGAAGGAGTATTCAAGTACAAATGCTATGATCACTTCTCCTGATCTTATCCATCATACCCAACCCAATTATGTTTTTTCGATAGACCACCTGAAAACGTTTGACTTTTTGAAAATTGCAAGAGAAATACGGTATTTTCAAATATTTTTTTTTTTATTTTCTTTTAGCAATGTTTTCAAGCATTTGAAATCTCTGCAAAATGAATTTCCGAATTTTAAGAAATTTTTTTTATAAATAAAAATTGTTTATGGCCTCGTAAATAATATACAAAGAGTTTTAATGATAGTCTTATTTCTAGATTTATTAACTCTATTAAAAATTGTTTTTCTTTGTTTTTCTGCAAATAAAAAAATTTTTGTGCAAACATTGCTGGCCATCTATGATATTCAAACAGTGGCAGCCTTTAGGCCAATTCATGAGCAATTATCTTCGAAAATTTTTTCTAAAATTTTAAAACATTGTAAATAAATCATTAAAACCATTCATTAATAATTGACATGAAAAATCTTTTTTAAATAAAATTTTCAAAACAATTTTCAAATGAGAATTTAATGAGTTCGTGTTCAAAGCTTTAAGGAAACTGATGAAATATAATGGTTGACTGATTTTTATGATATGGATTGTGTCATACACTTCTAAGAATTGAGGCATAATTAATAATAATTTAAACACACACACAAAAAAATAAAAATAAATAAATAAAGAGAAAAAAATTAAATTCTAAAATACAATCAAAAAGACACAAAAATATCGTGTGGTTTTCTTTTTAGAGAAAAAAAATAAAGATTTTTTTCCTCAACTGAAAAGATGATTTAATTTTCATGATTAAATTCATAAAATTGTGGAATATTTTCTAGTAAATTATTGTAATTGTTTTTAATTTCATATTCTCAGCAAGTATCTCAGGGGGAGAACGAGGGGCTAAGGTTAGATCAGTTGCAAATTGTTTTTAGACATGATTTCTCAACTTTTTTTTGTTTTTCATTCTTTTCAAATCTGATGATTAATTTTGTTCTTATTATAGAAGAAAATAATAGAAATTTAAATCGTTTAATTATTTATTTAATTTAAATAATTTATTTAACTATAGTTTATCACTTTTTAAATTTTTTTTTTTATTTTTGAATTTATTTTCTAGCCGATGCCGTTTTAAAATGTTGGCGCTGTTCAACAGACGTTTCGAATGGTGAATTCTGTAATGATCCTTTCGATCCATATTCGATAACAGATCAACAGCGTTATTGGAGTTATGTAAACTGCACCTATTCGGTGGGTGTTAAGGCAGTAAATGCACGTCCCGTGTGCAAAAAATTAGTGCAAGAAGGTAAGCGTAGAAAAATTGTTCAAATAATTAAAAAAAAAAATTATTTTACTTTTTTTTGTTTTAAATTTGAATATTAATTATCATTATTTATCATTATAAATTTATTAATTATTCTATGGAAGCAAAAAAGAGGTGTGCTTATTGTGATGCATTAATAAAAAAATCAAATGTAATTATCGATAACAAGTGATCATTAAATGTTACAGTCAGTCATTAATTACAATTTCTAAGCCGTTGTGTATGGAAATCAAAACAAACGAAATAACACAGTAAACTGTGTGTTGGTGTTGTATGTTAATCAAAGTAAGTGAAATTACGCAATAAACCACCTGATAGTTGAGTCACATTTATTGATTTTTAAAAATATGCGACGAAATCATTTTATTACAGTATTGCAGTGGAATATTACGTTCTTTTAAAAAGGTTTTCGATGAGTAAAATAATTAAGAAAAATGAAATGATTGTCAATCATATCATCAATCAATCATAAAGATTAGAAAATCATGTCAATCATGAAGTATCCTTCTTGAGGAGGTTTATTTATCATGTCAATCATGAAGTAATCTTCTTGGGGACATTTTTTGCACTTCGTGTTTCTACATAAAAGACCAACATTTTATTACAGTATTGCAGTAGAATATTACCTCCTTTAAAAATGGTCCCGATAAGTAAAATATTAGTAAAAACAGAAATATGGTCAATCAATCATGTTAGAATCAATCATAAGGGTAGAAAATCATATCAATCATAAGAATTAGAAGAGAAGGTAATAAGTTTCTTGATGACATTTATTGCATTTCTGGTTTCTATATAAAACTACAAACGCAGAAATCGAATTTTCCATTTCTAACTTTTCCGTTTCTACGTCTACAATGCTTGACGATTGTCAGAACAGTAAAATTATTGTTGCATTTGATTTTAAAGTTCAAAATTCTTCTTGTCTTCACCATTCAAGCCATACAACGCTGAAAGGACAATAAGTTCAGATACTCTAAACTTTCTATTTGAGACTATTTGGAGTTTTTCCCTCACTTAATCACTCCCAAACGATTTTTCAGATGCTATACAATGTATGAGTATAGCCATTCAATTCAACTGTCATGTCCCTTCTTGTTACTATCTCGAAGTCTATTTGGAATTTTTCACTCACAACCTATGTTCCCAGATGCTACACAATGCATGATTAGAGCCATTTAATTCAATTGTCACATATGGGTCGGCACTTTGAAGTCTATTTGGGACGTATCCCTCTTTTACTATCTCGAAGTCTATTTGGAGCTTTTCCCTTACAACCTATTTTCCTAGTTGCAACACAGTGTAGACAATGGCAATGTTTGAGCAGAGCCCTTCCCTTCAGCAGTTCAATTCAATGGTTTTCGTTTAATGATTGTGTATTCATTGTATTTTAAAAACTTTTAAAGTACTTTTCATTATCACAAAAGTACTTTTAATGCAAAAACTTTTTGGTACCGTTGCTACATACCCATAAAGACAAACACTTTCTTGGTACATCGGAGTACATTGAAGTATTATGACTGAAACTTTTTATGAGTGATTTATCGGAGCTGTTTGTTTAATTTGAAAATTTTTTTTTGTTTTTTTTTTATTTTTTTTTTTTTTGAGTTATAATGCGTGGATAAAAATTATTTTTTTGATTTATTTCGTATCACAGCGAATTGTTTTCGTATATTTTATGCCCAACAGGTGAATATTTGACATGGGCACGATTTATAATGAATTATTTGACCAGATAACTGACAAAATTTTTAAGCTGATGTTTTCGTTTCTGTCTTTTTTTTTCTTTTTTTTTTGTTGTTTTACGAAGAAACATAAGTGGGCGCTGGATTAAAGTATTGTTTTTTCATATTTTTGACACAATTGTTTGGCACGCACTTGTTAAACGTAAAATTTATGGCATCTGGTCGGTCCGAAAATAGAAAAAACATTTAAAAAAAAGCAAAACAAGTGACCAAATATTGAACAGCTTTAACTGAAAGGAAAAATGAAAGAAACCAAATCAAAAAATGTTTAAAGGCTTTAATAATTTCTAATATAAATTGCCACAAGTTAGCGCCACATGCAAACGATCACACTCCGCCACACACTGCAGTTAAAAAAAAATCTACACACAGCCACAGTCACAGTCACAATCACCTCCAGCCGCCATGAGTGAGTGAGTGTCATGGCACTCATTTGTGTTTCGAATTTCGATACACTCTACCAAACAAAGGTGTGACCCTATAGACAAACACATGCAGCGCTTTTTTTCACCGCCATAAATTGCAAAACCCCTGCTGCAGTGTAATGCAATACAGTACAGTGCAGTGCAGTGCAGTGCAGTGCTGTGCTGTGCTAATAAAGCACACAAAATAAAAATTCCAATTGAAAATGAATATGAAAAACGACCAGCCAGTATTTAAGCTTTTAAAAAACTATTTTGCATTGCAAGGCATAAATTTAATAAACTTGACGGACTGACTGAATAAATGACGACTGGGGTGGGTGTGGTAATGCTTATAAGCTGCTCGCCAACTCTTATGACGTGTATGAAAGAAAAAAAAATACAGAAAATTAAAGAAAATCAGGGGGGTCTTTTAAAGAAAAATAGAGAAACGTTTTCCTAATTTTGCAGCAGGCTCATAAATATTAAATTTTTGTTTTTGTTTGAAGTTAATTAAATTAAATTAAATTAAATTAAATTTTTTATTTATTTTTACAACTCCAAAATAAGATACAAAAGAATAAAAGAACGAAACCAAAAAAATAAAAAACATAAAAATGTTCGTTCAATTAATTAAAAAATAGATTTTCGTTTTATGGCCTATACAAGAGAGACAATAATATACGATGCCAATCACGTTTCAAATCTGCCAACTTTATTATGAACAAACGAAAAAAAAAAGAAACCACGTTGCAAGAAAATTAAAGAAAAAAAAGAAAAACAGAAAAATATTTCAACCATAAACAATTTTTGTTCCGAAATACCGAAATGGCTGGAAATTGTATGACAAACACTCAACAGACTCAACCAGGCAAAATTGTATTTGAAATTGATTTCAATCAAATGAAATACATCCACTCTTAAATGTAAGACAAACAACCTCAACAACAACTACAAGAACAGCAACAACAACAACAACAACAACAATACTGTGATACTAGATAAATAAAAATAGTTGTTGTTTGAGATTGTGACCATAAGTTGTAACCGGCATAAACCAAAAAAATTCCCTCAAATTATGGTTTTGCCAGAAGAAAAAGTAACAAAAATTAAAGAGACACACAGACAGACATACAGACAGACAGGCGCAACAAACAACTGCATTTAGTTCTTTAATTGATTATTGGTTAGGAGAAAAGGACACTTAACGTGATGAAAAATAAATTTAAAATTGACTTCGAACAACAAATTTCTGAGAAACTTTTCATGACAATTTTATTTACTCCTAGAGCTTGTGTCATCTCTCCTATACAAATACAAAACACTATTCACTTGATCAAAACGACTTATAACGACTTAAGGAAGCTTAATTTGGTGAAGGTTAGTAAATAAAAGATTGTATCTCTCAATGCCAAACAAGATCCAGAGAACATCATGCCTATGCCTATTTCAGTCTCATTTTTGCAACATGATTGATTATTTGTTTGCCCTGTTCTGCAAATTAACCGCAAAATAGTGAAATCATATGATAAAGAAAGTATGAAGAGCGCACTCAGGCGTATGAGTGGTTAAATTAAATCGAAATAAAGTATACTCCACAGAACTTTATAGAACTTTAGATATTTAACGCATGTATTTCACGACTACATTGCTAAGAAGCTACACTAAAGAGCTTAAAATTAATTTTTTTTTATCACTCCGCAACTTTTCCACCCAGCCAAGCTCAACTCAACATTTATCGCTCAAAAAAAGGCTGGTTTATCTGAAATTCATACTCTGTTGGCAGAAAGATCACTGAACTCGTACCTCCATTAACAACAAATTTCTACAAACAGTCGCGATAATTTTAGTCAATGCAACATCAAGCGCATTCTGTATGTCACTCAGTCATTCATTCATTCAATCATTCACTCAGAAACAATATCGTACAACTGGTTTATGAAAATGTCGAAATGACAGAAAACAAAAGTAAGACTCCTCCATTATTGGAGGCAGGTCTCATACATATGAGAGACAGACAGACAAACAGACAGACAGACAGACAGGCACTCTTGAATCAAAACGTAACGGCTGGCACACACATAAAATCGATTGATAATGAATGATGCAATCGTTTAACAGCAAATAATTCAGTCCGTCAGTCAATTCGCAACATGTTTTGAATTTGTAATGCCGTAAAGGAAAAACCAAAACAACGAAATTAAATTCTAAATGAATAGAAGAAAAATATAAGAAAATTCCTTTTACAATCAAATTGTTGGAAGAATCAACAAGTTTTTATAGCCAAAGAGAATACAATTTTTTAAGGGTTATTAACAATAACCAAACGAATCAGCAGCATTAATTTAATGACACTTATAGCGTGACTTAAGACTGAAGTGTTGCAAAGAGCACTATAGAACTTAAAAAAATATATTTCCAGATTTTCACACACAATATCACTTGATTTAGAGACTTTAACTTATGCCGTAAGAAGTGACTAGGCTTGCATGGTGTCCTTTCGTTCGAGAATAGTCTTACAGCGACCGTAGATTGTAGGCGGAATTCATAGTCTTTAATAGGTTGAGTTGAACTGAGTTCGATCGCAACATTTTTGTTTCCAAAAAGCGAGAAAAACCGCTAAATAACGATAGTCAGTATTATGACGCAGCTTCTCACACCATTTATGTAGTGTGCGTTAATTTTATACAGGACTCTGATTTATGACAAACTTTTCTTGGCAATTTTCTTTCCTCTCAGAGTTTTTTCGGAAAATTGCTGGGAAGAAGTCGTCCAAGAAATATTTTTTCATTTTTTGTTTTGATGTCTGACCTGGGGCTTGAACCGTGGTCTTACGTCTAATAAGCAAACACACTATCTACTAGACTACGGCGTTCTTACGATAAGAATTTCAAAAAAAAAAAAAACGAAACATCGATGGATGCTTATGGACACCAATTTCTAAGCTGAATTATCTCACGTGCAGTAGACTTGGATTTTTGTTTCCGCGGTCCTGGTATTACAGTCTTCACAAACGTATCCATGATGGTGTCCAGGCTGATATATTCTTCAACTCTTTCTCTTTGCAACATCCTTAGGTTACTGGTCGTCATGTAAAATGCTGAGTCATGTAAACTGAATTGTCATTCAAATTCAAATTATCTTTGATAATTAATTTACTATTAGAGCACTGGAGATGTCTAGCTGAGCGTCAAGCTTAAGGCTCTGATTAAAGATGGGTAAAAAGCTCCTCTGTACTATATGTACTCTGGGTCCCGAGACGCAGAGCCATCGTTAAAAATAAAACGTCTGATGAACTTTCTTGAGTGCAAAACGTGAATGTGGAATTTAGTTTCTATTCTAACATCTGTTGAATAGACGGCCTGTGACGTTCCACGAGGGGATAATTTGAGAATTTTTTGAGTGATCATAAGATTTGGGGTTCCATTTCCTACTATGCTATTCGTAGGCCACTCCGATCTCCGTTTAAGAGGGTAAAGATACTAATGATCTCTCAGCACTATATTTTGAAACTTATAGTGGTGTACACAAGTCATGGGACAATCGATAGGTAGGTAGGCAGAATGAAGTAACGGAAACCAACCAAAAATCTTATGCCTATTGGCATATTTCTAAGCCATCAAGTAGGCTTGCTATGCCATCAGGGGTATCGAACATACTTTACTGTAATAAGAATATCCATTTCCGATATCTCCTCAATTGTAGTCTCTACTTATTGAAAACCTATAATACCACCGCAGTAAAAGTACAGCCCGATACTTTACAATTATTTTAACGGTTTTTCCTGTTATCGGCCAAATAAAAATTAAAAAATTGTAGCAAAAACTTAAACGACTTAATAAATTCAATTTTATTTACTTGGAAGAGTTTTTTTTTTGCGATTTTTTTTCTTTGATTTTATTTAACTAATTTGATAAAAACAAACATATTTTCTTGTAGTATTTGTTGTCGTTGTTGTTGTCTTAATAAATATAGAAACATATTGTAATAAAAAAAACTACAACTTAATTAAAATTGTATGGATTTTATAGTCATATTTTCTTTAAATGTTCAGGTTTTTAATTAATAATCAACGTTTTTTTTCTTTTTTCCTTCTTTGCAATTTTTCTTTTTTTTCATTTCGTATTCGTTTAACGTTTTTTTTTCATTTTTATATCGTTTTATTCGTGTTGAAAAAAATTGTTAAATTTTATGTTTTTTTGTTCGCAGATACAATACTAATACTGGCTTGCAATTTTTCAGTTGCAGAAAAAAGCATTTTTTTTCTATTTATTTTGTTAGAGACTTGCATAAAAAGTAAATAAAAATTATTATTTTTTTGTTCTTTATCTTTTATTTAAAGAAAGATAAACGAAAAACAAAGAAAAAATAGACACAAAACGTTGGTTGTAATTTGTTGCTCTTTTTTTTTTTTTTGTTTCTTCTGTATTTTTGCTTAAATTTGTCTGTAATTGTTGCAATTATCGTCTGCTTGTTTATCCGTTTGTATACAAAGATATTGTCAGATTGTTTACACTTAAAAAATTTTTTGATTTAAATATGATCAGAATTATTTCAATCATTAGAATGCGATCACCATGTTGTAGTTACTGAAACCTCTACAATTATCACATTTTTTTGTAATTTTTTTGTGAAAAAAAAAACGATTTTTTTTGTCCATACATGCACACAGACATACCTATACAATACGCGAATGTAATCTTCTGACAAATTACTTACTTGATCCTTACAACCTTCAGTTAAGAATACAACCTAGCGCTCATGTTGCGTGAGTTAAATTTGACAATGGAAGCAGGACCTAAGAGGTTAAAGTGGGCTTTGAATGACAGATTCTTAAGAAAAACGCAGTTTTATTCAAAGTTTTTATCAGGAGCCTATTGTTGTTGTCTGTGTTGGGTAAATCGCCGTAGTAAATATTTTTTTCGTATTTCGTTTTATTGCCTGACTCTTTGTCAATGTAGTTGTAGCTCCATTTGCTGTAACTTCAGTTGCATGTATTCCTTCTCAAGTTTGTGAAAAAATCTTCTGGCAAATTACTTAATTGGTCCTTACAACCTTCAATCAGAATTAGAACCTTGCACTCATGTTGCGTGAGTTAAATTTGACAATGGCGGGCGGGACCTTAGAGGTTAAAGTGGGCTTCGAACGACAGATTCTTAAGAAAAACGCAGTTTTATTCAAAGTTTTTATCAGGAGCCTATTGTTGTTGTCTGTGTTCGGTAAATCGCCGTAGTAAATATTTTTTTCGAATTTCGTTTTATTTGACATGTCTGGGCTTGTGTTTAAACCATGTTCTCGCATCTAGTAGGCCGAGTAGTAGATTATGGCGACTGTAAATAGTTAACTATTGGCGCATCTCGATGATAAAACATTCAATCGTTGATCTGTTGCCAAAAGCCTGCTCCAGTGCTCGAAGTACACAGTTTAAACACATAAGAAGACTATTTGTTAACTTAAATCCGTGCATTTATATCAGAAGAACATATGATCGGTCAAGATCTGTGTAATGCATTCATAATGACTTATCGTTTCAGTGTATTTTAATTTTTTTTTTCTCTTTAAAATTTCTTATCCAATACATGCAGTATTGCTTGAGTGAAATGTTAGCATGGCTGCAATAAAAAATAATTAAAATTTTTATTATTCAAAGACATAAAAATATAAGAAATGAAAAAAAAATTCAATTTTTTATAGATTTTTAATTATGAAAACAAAACGTATTGTGTAATGGAAAAAAACAACAACTTATCTTCCTTAATTAATGTCATTAACTGAACAGTTGCCTGACAATGCATATGCAATGGTTTATCGAATGCATTCTCAACAATAGTTTCGAAATCGCCTACACACACACTCATGCTAATATTCATCTCAATGGTGCACGGTAAAAGCTGTCCTAAGTAAACCTACTGTCTTGATTTCTTTTATTTTCCAATTTATTAGATAGGCCTTCTTCAAAACATAACTAAAAAATTATGCTTGCAGTACCAAGTTTTTTAATTTTTTTTTATTTCTTTTCATTGCTCAAATAATACCAGCATAATTTTTATGTATTTTTGTTGTTCCTCTTTTGTTTTTGTTTTTTTTATTATTACAAAATCATTGCAAAATGATTTGTTAATACTTTTCCAGCCTATTGCTTGCCGTGTGTGTTTGGTTAACTTTAGTTTGTAACAAATCGGTTCAAGGTTTATCTTGGCAACTTTTAATGTTTTTTTCTTCTTTTTTTTCTATTTTTTTTTTTGTTTTTAAGTCTGCAATGACTGTACAAAAACAAAACAACAACAATCACAATTGTTGCAATCAACCAATAAACCAACATTCAATTCAACAAGTTTTTTAAATCAACGAAAACAAACAAAAAAAAAACAATTTTTTTTTTTATTTTATTTTCATTTAAAATTTATCTGCAATAAAACTAAAAAATAATAATAATAAATTGTTTAATCAAACTTTTTCAAATAGAAATGTAATAAATAAATTTTATTGGTGTGGGGAAAAAGTAGAATTCTTATCGAACGATTTTTATAAGCATTTATTTTAAACAAGTACAATACAATCGAAGTTGAATAGAATTTTGTTCTTGTCCCAGAACAAAAAAGGAAGGAAAAAGGATAAGAAATGGAGATAAAGATAAAGGTAGAGAAATTAGAAACTATGCTGGGCATAGCTAAACTAACAGAATTCATTTATCAGCTACACAAGGATGATTGTCAGCCAGCTCAATACCATTGTAAAACTTCGAAGAGCTTAAGTGTCAGCGCTCAAACCTTCGAAAAGATTTAAAGAGGGGGTACCTCATCTACACACATATATCCTTGTTAGCGATATAACTTCACAATGCCTTACTGGACTTATTAAGCGTCTGCAGCAATAATGTTCTACCGTCTTGCTGAACCCTTTCAGTGGCTCTGTCTCCTTTTCTTAACTAATCTTCCTTTGAGTCTATAGAGGTTGCAGTCTAGCAAGAATTTAACCACTATCTGTTTTACCACCATATTCCGGAACTCAACAGTGGCAGATTCAATAAGGTCCAAAGATTTATAGTGTCCCTAAAGCCACGTATTAATTGCGACTTACCGCATTCTCTGTCGCACTGTTGAATCGTCTTAATTTTTAAAATTCAAGAATTACAATTAAAATTTGTTTACCATCTCTGGGGTTCGAACCTGAAGTGCTTCCATTTACAGTTGAGTCGCAACAACAACGCTACACCTCTAAGGGACTATCTATATAGAAATTTATCTCCTTTGCTGAAAGGTTAAAAGTTTAGATTAAATTCGCTCAATTTTCTATGGCTTATGCTTTTTTCAGGCAAACAGAACGGTACATAAGCCTGACCTTAAAGGTTAAGAGTTCGCATTAGATTCACTACATTTTATATGGCTTTCTCAGGAAGACAGTACAGTACATAAGTAAAGCTATAGGCACGGAAATATAACGCTCTTTAAAGAAGATATCATCCAACGTTCCCATACAAATACACGTATGCCCAGAGAACCTCTATTTATGTAAACTGAATACAATAATCTCTGCGTTACCTATTTCTGTCATGTACTAGAAAAGTTGATTTATTGTATTACGTGGGAGGAGGTGCGATTGCAATTAAAAAATTTATGTTCGAATAGAACAAATTATACGCATTGCAATGCGATAATAGATCATATCTCTCTACTTAATCAGTGCTTACATAGAAATTCTATTAAGTGTTAAATATTATCATTCATTCGTTCATTCATTCATTCAGTATTTATCATTAAAAAACCAAACAAAAAAAATGAATTTTTTTTGCCGAAAAACAAAAATTAAATTTAAATACGAAAAGCAACAAGAAAAAAATATCGATTAGGAATAGTGTTTCAGTGTGTATATTTGTTTATGGTTTATGGCTTGTTGAAATGTCAGTAGTTTGTAATTTGCATAAAATTTATCGATTCGCCGTAATTATAAATTTAACAGTCAATATTTTCTCATAAAATGGCATTTCAAATGGCTGCCATTTAATGTAGAGAACCGAACCGAACCGAACCGAACGAAATACTGCCGCAATAGTATTTTCCAATGAAAAAAAAAATATTTTTTTTTTGTGGTCAAATTACTAAATCTCAAAAGCCTACACACTAAACACACAGAAATAATAAACAAAAAAAAAGTTACAAAAATTAAAAGGAAAAAAAAAAGAATTTTAAATTAAAAGTTCCTGCAGCATTAAATTATAAACAAATATTTTCCAATATTTTCAAAAATTTGAAATTTATTATTTGTTTGTTAAAAATAAATTTAATTAAAAGCTAAAATTCATGTTTTTAATTTAAATCATTTCAGTTTATGGCAAACGTGTTATAACCCGTTCCTGTTTCTATGAAGATGTCGA
>QOCX01000311.1:57375-74925 GCA_005959815.1 Sarcophaga bullata | reverse complement strand
AGATAAATGCGCCCGCGATACTACTTCCTCATACATTAAGACAGTCTTTTGCCAAACCTGCGCTACGGATGGCTGTAATGGTGTCTCTGGTTTGACACCCTATGTAACGTTAGTTCTGCTAACCTCATTATTATTTTTAATAAAATTTTTTAAATAAAATCCATTTCATACTACTTCTGGGGCAAATAATTAAAAGTTAATAAGGGTTTACTAACAAGGGTTTAATATAACGATTATTTTATTCAAAGAGCATGGATGAATCCATCTTAATCCATTCTTAAAAATGAGGCTAAAATTAAGCTTTTCAAAAAAATGTTTTTCCCAATCGTCTTTAAGGCTTATTTTTTAAATAGACTTTCAAACCTCAAAGTTGTTATAAAAGATTTTTAAAAAATGTTTTAGAAGCAGCCGGAGTTTTAAATCTTCAATTTTCAAAATTATTTAAATTCTAAGAACGAATATTTTCAATTGACAAAATATTTAAAACTTCAATTTTCAAAATTATTTAAATTCTTATTACGAGTATTTTCAATTGACAAAATATCCTTTATTTGTTAAAAGTTCAGTTTTATAGATTAACTTGATTTTAAATCCTTGTTAAGCCCATATTAACCTTTAAATTTTGTATGTATTTAAGCAAGAAAACACAAGTAAGGTATCTTAGAGTGTCTTTTATCTTCTTAGTTCTTAAAACATTCTACATTTGTGTATTTCTGAATTTAATTCTCAAAAAAATAACACTCTTTAATCTATTCTTGTACAGCAAATTAGTCTTCTCAAAACCAAATGTTTTCTTTTAAATATCTCAACGTTACAAAATGGCCATAAAACAAAATGCCGGGACCATGAAATCTGTCAGCAACGTCCATCCTTAAATACTAAATTCCTCCTGTCCACACTCACACACTTAGAGCTATCTAGGCTTCGTGCAGTTTTTTTTATTTTTTAATTTATTACTGTAAATGATTATCATCTATTAATACTGCTAATTAATGAAAATACAAAAAAAAAAAAAAAACCGTGTCTGTAAATGAAATGAAAGATTAAAATATATCATTAGCAACCACCCATAACAAAATTTTTTAGATTTAAGCAATTAAATTTGCAATTAAAACAATCATCTTGTAAATTGTTTAACGAAAATAAAATTTTTAATTACTTTTAATCTCTTTTTTTTTAATTTTTTGTAAAAGTTTAAATAAAGAAAAGTGTACGAAATTAAACAACAAAAAAATTGTTTTTATTTATTGTATATTTCACCGTTCAGCCAGAGTGCAACCTAGTTTCTCACATCACCCCCATGTGGTGTTTCAACCTAATCCATGAGTAGCAGCATCTACAGTTTAAAGGCCAATAGGTTTTGTTGCAGATGTCGGAAACTGGGGGTTTGACTACAGGCTCACATCTAATAAACGCACACACTACCTACTAGGCTATGAGGAATTCTACTATATAAACAAAACTGGGAAACTAAGTGAACCGTTAACATAAGGGCCTAACTACTTGGAGTTAAAATCCTGCAGTTCATTTTTATGGCCACCTGAATTGTCTCCCTTTTCTAAACTCAAGGAAGCCATGAAGAAACTTACAGATAACATGCCCAAGTTTATTATACAATAGTTGACAGGGTTCCCCTAAACACGGATAATTTCAAATCTAATCAAACTTCCCAGTAACCAAAACTTCAAGAAAAATGTTCAGTATCAACGCTTGATTGCTGGACAATAACAGGCGTAGACGTATTTCAATTTAAATTTTGAGAATAATACTCGCGTTAATAGTTACTCACACAGCTGGTCATTATAACCTTTCAGTCAGGATTACAACCTAACTGAACACATCACCCATATTGTGTGTGTAAATTTTTTCCATCAATAGCGTTACCTACAGTGTAAAGTCAATTCTGAACAATAAATTTTTGAGAAATGTTTCATGGCAATTTTTTATTCCATTTTCCCAGTTTATGTCAGAAGACTACGAAAAGGCAGTTGCCGAAAGAAATATTTTTTTTTTCTAGATCAATTTGATTCAGATATCTGAGCTAAAGATTCAATCTCTTGTGATTGAACTCTCGATTAGTGTAGGGAAGCCGTAATTTGCCGGAAACGGAACGAAATAGCTTTGCAACAATGACGCCTGCTACTTCTCCAAAAATTTCTCTACGTAGTGCATAAATTTTGTATTTTTTGGTCTTTCATCAAAAATTCTTAATTAAAAAAAAATTTTTTTTTGAAATTTTTAAAATTCTTCCAACTAAACATTGCTTGTCCATAAACAATTTAGTTTCGCAATAAAAAATTTAAGAAAAATCACTTGCTGCCATATAAGAAGTGTAATTTACAGAGTTTTTCTGTTACTTTTGTTGTTTTTTTTTTTTTTTGCCAGCAGTCAAGACAAGAATAGAAAAAAAAGAGATTCAAACAAATATTTGAGATTTTTTTTTAATTTATACCAAAAAACGGGAAAAAAGATTTAAATTCCAAATGAATTTTTTATTATTATATTATATGATCACTCTCTCTCTCTCTCTCTCCCTCTCTCTCTCCCTCTCGCTGTCTGTCTGTACTTCTAAATTAAATAGAATATGCTTTTAAATTAGAATGTCACTGCCATTGCACTTGTAAATATAAAAAAAAAAATACTCAAGAAATGAACAAGCAACATACAATAAACACGAAGGCATTTGTACAGTCGCCCGGAGGGTAGAATACAGACAAACAGGCGGGTCAGAGTGTACTCGTAACAGCGGCTTGTTGATTAATTAAAGTCACCGATTTATTTCGATTAAAGAACACATGCACTTACAAATTTTGCCCTGAAAGCAGATTTTGTAGGAAAAAAAAATAAATAAAAATGAATAGTGAGAAGAGAGTAAGAATTGGTAAGAGACGACAGAGTAACACCGTACAATATGAGTTCAATTAAATTATAAACTGAAATAGCAAGGATAGATAGGTAGGTAGGTTAAAGTGGTAGCTTTGATACCAAAAGCTCACTTGAGCACGCATTGCGTATTGACCAAATTTCTCCAAACCAGGGAAGAAGAAGAAGATGGTCAGCGCAAGGCCTGCACACACCGCAAGGGAATTTGGCAAAGTAAAAATGCAAAAAATGAAAAAAAGAATACAAGCTGCTGCATGGAAGTTTAAATGCGTGGAAGTATGAATAAAGTACGGATTTAAGAGAGAAAATAAAAATCCCCAAAAAAAATTAAAAAGATACGAGAGACAGACAGAAAGAAAATGTTGGTTCTTCCTTAGCCAAGCTGGATCCATTTTTACCTTTACTTAGTTGGTCATTACATACCTTCAGTCAGGATTACGGACTAGTTTCTCACGCCAACCATTTGTGTGTGCATTAACCTTTACAAATGAGTGGCCGATCGCCGTAGTCTACTAGGCAGTGTACTGGCATATTAGACGGGAGCCCGTGTTCCAAACCCTCGGTCAGACATCTCAAACGTAACGATTAAATATTTCTTCGGCAACTTCCTCTCCTGAATCTTCCTTCCAAAATCTATTGTTCGTAATCGACTTTAAACTGTAGGTCCCGCCACTCCTGTAGGTCGTAATACTGACTGTAATGACCGTTTCAAAAAGAAATTTACAATGCTTTCGAAATCCTCTGTAGTGTTTTGAAAATGAACAAAAATGTCGCAAAAAAAAACTAAACTGGCTAGTGTGTATATGTACGAATGGCAAACACTCATGGAAATAAATTGGTAAAAAGAAACAGGAACGATTTACAACAGAATCAATTTAAACAAAAATTCTGATTCAAAAGAAAAATTTTATAAGGAAAATCAGAGAAATAATTTCAATTTAGAAATCAAACAAAAAAATTTTTTTTACTCGTACTTTCCTTAAGCCTCCTGGGGATTAGAATTTTTCTACGTTTTTAGCATCATTTTTAGCTTACCTACCTTCATACAAAGTAAGAATTTGCACATTTGCCTTAAAGACACATTATTTTACTGTAGTTTTTCCACGAGTGTATTAAAATAGTGCGTATGATGCATGCCTTGCATGCATTTGATGGCAGGCAATAGTTTTATTGCCGACTATAAAACGTAATTACGACTCCAACTATATACAGACATATTTGTGTTCATTTCAATTTCAATTTAATATTTCGTTTTGCGTGGTTGTCATAATATGATTTTTATTTGCTGCAACAACAACAACAACAACAATAAATAATGAATTTAAATTAAAATTAAAAGATTTTTTTTTAATTTTAACCCCATATAGCCCATGGTAATGGTAAAATGTTTGTTTTTTCTGTATTTCCTTTTTATGCTTTCTGTCTCTTTCTAATCTCTGTGATCCCTGTTATGTGGTATGGGAAATTTTTGATTTTAACTCTGTAAGTGATTATTATGCTGCTGCTACTCTCTCTAGAATAACTGGCAAAGTCACTGTCAGCGGATGTTGAGTTCACTTAGTGAACAATTAAAAATTTTTGAAAAAGACTGTGAATGAATGACGACACAACAAACAAATTTTTTTTTTTAATGAAAATTAATGTGAACAATTGCTCTTATGAAGTTGATATAAGAATGGATTCATTCAGTTCGTATTCATAAAACATCTAAGATTTCTTTTAATTAAAATAGAAAATATTTTAAGAAAATTATTTTAATTTTTTTGCCCGTTTGCCTGATACATCATTTGTTAAGTGCCGAAAAGTCTAGTGTAAGCAAAGAAATTCTTCTTGTAAAATCCCATAGAGGAACTATTCAAAAATTCATTAACCAGAGAATAAGAATTCCAATTAAAGGCTGAAATATCATTCGGGTGGTGACCGTCTTCAAAGAGTTGGCTGAAGAATATTGAGAATGATCCTCATCCTTATAATTCGCATTGTTTTCGAAGACATGTACATTCACATTGTATGTGTGAACATCGTTGTTTGTAGTAATGCGCTTTCTATCACTAGCAGTGCCATTCTTACGCTTTCTCTGACC
The DNA here is from genome assembly GCA_005959815.1 of Sarcophaga bullata. Taxonomy (NCBI): domain Eukaryota; kingdom Metazoa; phylum Arthropoda; class Insecta; order Diptera; family Sarcophagidae; genus Sarcophaga; species Sarcophaga bullata. The sequence goes on along the minus strand of QOCX01000311.1, from coordinate 69,959 downwards.
TCTGTTACGGCTGAATGGAAAAAAATAAAGAGTTAAGTGAGGCGCAGCGGGTTCACTTTTCATAATATAGCCCGATAGTTTAGATAAGTAGCCAGCACTAGCACCACTGGCCACAAAGAAAATTGCACAAACGATTGATATCTTCATGTTGATATTGCAAACCCCGTACTAATCTGAACTTTGTAGTTGGGACACTTTATATACGGATTTTAGTAATTAATGTTTTTGTAATTCTTTGTTTTCTTTTAATCAATCACCTTTTTCTATTTCATAACGATTTACAAGCGTTCCATAAAAATTTTAAAATAATTTAAGTACGTAGTTATTCTGTTTCATTTTCATTGATTCATTTTAACGATGCTTTATCTGGGGTATTAAATACGATTACGTTTGTCTTATAAATAGAAAAACTGTAATATTTGTTTATAAGGTTGCCATCATCGATTATTTTCAGATTTCTTTTGAATTAATTTTAAAAACAAACTTTCTCCAGAATGGAAATTGTTGGTATTTTCTTTATCAAACGATAGATTTTTCTAATTAATCTCTAAATATCTGCACGCCTTTGTCATACTCTCGTTGTATTCATCATACAGTGATATCATATTATTTTTATTCACTGCATTACCATGTCATATGCTTCCATTTGCATTAAAGCTGTAGCTTAGAAAGATCTTGTTACACTGGATCTATTTGTTATCTATTCTGGCACGATCTTCAGATCAGGATTACAAACTAATTTCCCATACGTTGTAGCACATCACAATCATCATTGAATCCTCTTTAAAGCCTCAACCGATGTTCTTGCCATTACTAAGTTTATTATTCTTATTTATTAATAATAATACTCGTAATTACAAAAAAAAATTAAATTTTTCAAGCTTCATTTCCAATTTAATTAGAAAACAATCTCTTAAGTTGCTTACTTAACCGCATTTATTTTTTAAAATTTGTTTCTATTTTTTAAGCTTTCGAAACTGTCAACTGATACTTTAAGTGTTCAGACATGCAACCTCCAATTAACCCTTAAATGACAGGCCAATTTTGCAATAAAACTCTTCGATTGGCAAATGAAATATGAAAACCTCTCAAACACTTTTTTATGCCAAAGAAAAACTGCAACAGGTTGTTAAAAAAAAGGAAAGTCAAACTATATTAAAGTGATACCCTACACTTCGGTTAGGCAAATAAGGTAGTGACATCAAACACACGAAAAAATCATGAGAAGTTCCCACTCAAGGCAATCTTTTAAATCCATTTCAGTACACATTACATGAAATCTAAAATATCGCAACAACGAAGGATACAGCTTCGAATGCCCGTATTATCTATTTGGGAGGACGGAGTTTAACAACACGCTGAACTATAATAGCTGGTCAGATTCTGGCCTGATGGGAAGCACCATAGGATGGAAAAGTCACTTTTTGGTTTGCACTGAGCAAAATCTTTCACCACCTACCAACAATACAACAATTTAATACATTTTCCCAAAAAGTTCGCTATTCCTTGGCAAAACTGATGGCAATCCTGTTATTCTAGAATCTGTAGAAAACCAATAATCAATTCTCTTAGCTGGAGTTTTAAGTATGAAAAATTTTTATAAAGTGAATTACCAGGATGTTTCCAATCGATTGATTAACTTTTTATACAATCATCATGGCCGAAATCAAATTAAAAAACAACAACAACAACAACAACAACAACAACCACTAGAGAGTTGTTGCAGCATTAACAAATTTTTGAAATGTAAAATGAATTATTTAAACACATGTCGTTTATCTTTCGCCTTAAACTTTGTGTGATTGTGTGTCATTTCGGTTAATCTTGGCTTTAAAATCTCGTTAGCCATTTTTTTTTTGTTTTTTTGTTTTTGTTTTGTTTTCTTAACCTTTTTTTCTCACTCTTTTTTTGGCTTTCAAATAATATTACAACGACAACACCAATAACAACACAACAGAACGCAAATAATGCGTGTGTGACGGACAACAGACGGACACAGTTGCAAACACGATTGCCAATAAAAATTTTAGGCCCATAATCGCATACAACGTGTCGAGTATATGTTTTTTTTTCTATTTGAGGCTGGCTAACTGGCTGACTGTCTAAAGACTGAGACTGTGCTGCCGCGAGCATCTAACGAATATTCTAATGCAGTCGGGCAGGCGATTTGCAAATAAAAATTTTCAATAAAAAAAAATTTGCATATTGAAATACAAAAACAACAAACAAAATTAAAGTGTGTGTTTGTGTGTATGTGTGTGTGTGTGTGTGTATTATATGTGAGTATTTTTATTTCTATAATTTGGTTACAGAAATATTGAATATCATACATAAAACAACAACAATAACAACCACTACTACTACTACAACAACAACAATAAAAAACAACAACAAAAACAGATAAAAAATTTAAATAAATTGCATGTCTTTTCAAACAGAAAACAGCAATAAAAACCAACAACAACAACAATGACTATTTCTGCGACAAACAGCAACAGCTACAATAATAACTGCAACAAATATTAGCAGCAACAACAACAACAACAACAACCGCCACCATTATTATCAACTTAATTTGGTTTAACTACCAGATTTGGCAGTTTTAACAGGTTTAAATGCGTTTTTATGGTAATTTTTGTTCACAACAACACCGACCAACAACAACAACAATAAAATAAAAATGAAATTTATTTGAAAATGAAATCAAATTTCATAGAAAATAAAAATAAAATGGTGGTTGTTTTAAAGAAAAATAATAAGAATTTGTTTTTAAATTTGAGTGTTAAAATAATTGCTTTAATGGCACTTAGATTTTTGGAAAAAAATTTTAAATTTATTTACTTAACAGGGCATTACAACCCTTTAGTCAGGATTACAACCTAACTTCTTACACCACTCATATTGTGTTTGTTCCTTTTTTCCATGAGTAACAATATCTACAGTTTAAAAGCAATCCCGAACAAAAGAATTGAGAAACTTTTGATGGAAAATTTTCTGGTGATTCTTTCATTAGATCGTAATCCCGATTGAAGGGTTGTAATGACCAAGATCACGGTCATTACAAAACAAAACAGAACCAGAGTATTTCATACTACAAGGCTTGGATAACCCAATATCCTTTCCGGACATGGAATAAGTACGGATGGGACACTTCGCTTACATGTATACACACATACCTGGTTAATGATAATTACAGGGAATGTCATTGTCAAGCCTTCCTTAGCTTGAGACCGCAACAGACATAACTCTACTCACAGAAATATTTAAAAAAGAAAAACTTAGACAAGCTAGTTCATGATACAGACTTCCTGTAGGTGGTAACTCTTACTACGATTACCTACTCTTATTACTTATCTACGATTGGTCTCCTCTTCTTCAACCTATGTTTATGCCTCTACATACCTCTGGCTTTTGTTAATCACATGTCTTGGTAAACAAGTGTGGAGGAGTTAATGTTGTTTACAAAATTATTTCCTTTGAAATTTTTTAAATTTCAAATAAAAACCAAACAACAGTTTGAATATAAAAAATGCTTTCATTATTTACATTCCTGAAACAAAAAATTCTTCTAAATATTAAACGCTTTTCAAATTGGAATATGTTTTGTCCGCAGAAAATTTTAAAAACACTGTACATGTCACAGCAAAATTAATTAAAAAATATTCCAGACAACAACCCAATAAATAAAAGCACACATATCAGTGTTGCCGCGTTTTGGTTATTTCTAACCAATGTCTAACATGTGTGATTGCATCGTCTGTGAGTGTTGCTGGAATTTATTTGGTCGAATTTAACAGACCTCAAAATTAACACTTGTTAGTGTGGTGTGTTTTTAATGTGGTGAGTTCATACATTGTGTGGTGAATTTGACCGTCAAGGTGAGTATTTTGCACAGCAGGGTAAATTTATCCGATGTGGTGTATAAAATCGAAATTCACCAAAGTGCCGGTGTTCGAAATATCTACCGTATTGCCATAGATCACTGTACAATCAGTGGCGAATTAACCGGCGTGTGTCTAGAATAAATAACTTTCACCTCCATTAGTGGAGCCATTGGACTAAAACAAACCCACCATACATAAATTGGGCTGCGAAACAAGGATGCTTGGAGTCATGTAGTACTGTCATTGTGTCAGTAAATTCTTGGAGTTTCTGTGTCCAAATAATTTATAATTTTTTGTGCTTTGTTCGGACCTAAAAAAAAAAACTATGAGGCAAGTAAATTTGGTTATTATTTTCCCTCTTTGGTGATTTCTTTTTCAAAAGTTGATTACAAAATTTTTTATTTCCTGGCAACACAAACAAAGCGGATATTAAAGCAGCGGCTGTTTCGAAAAACTTTGCATTAAAGCTCTATTAAAAGCGTACACACAATAACACACAATAAAATAACAGAAAAATATACTTCGAGCAGCAACTGTTAATAGCTGTCGCTCTCAAGAAATGTTAATGGCGTCTAAATGGCTACATGATATACACACTTATTTTTACAGTTACTAGACGACCGTTTGGCGCCAAAATATATCCTTGAAGCTTTTCTGTATCTCTTTCTCTCGCCAGAACACAAACACACACACTTGCACACAAGTGTCCTGTTTAGAAAACTACTTCTTTACTTAGTAACTAAGAAGAGTCAGAAAATTACAATAAAATGGGGTTGAGATAGAGGATGCGTTGAAAGCAGTGGCTAGCAAATTATTTAAGTTTGTACGCGTGTGTGTGTGACATATGACAGTCAGTAATGAACGTTTTGAACTTTTACGCATCTTCTGACCCCCTCTAACCAACGCAAGTAAGAAACGGGCATTAAGGGAAGGGTTTTCATTCGATATTTTCAATGATTTTGAATGACTGTGACTACGTCATGCCAATTTAACAGCAAACAACGAGTAAAGAAACGAATTGTTTCCGTAAAATTTTCGTTTGAGCTTCTTCCGCCAACAATGTTGGTTTTCACAATCAGTTGGTCTTCAATTCACTTGGCGTTTGCATCGCAGAAAATACAAAAAAAAAATTGAAAATATTTTCCAAAACAAAGAAAAAAATCAAAAAAAAAAAGGAAAAACATAATAAAATAAACAAAAATTGTTGGCTTTCAAAACAAAAATAAACACAAAACGGGAAAAAAAAGTGAACAAAAAAAAGGAAAAGAAATAAAAAATATTGTGTTACATTTTAACAATTTCGTTTTAATGGTTTTTTGGGTGTTTTCTTGACATTTAATTGACAATTTTGTTGTATTAGAAAAGCTAAAATAGAAGAAAATATTTAATAATAATACACTGTCAGAAATTGTCAATAGAAAGAAATATTATCTGTAGTAGCCATCTTAACGGTTATATGATAGACAGACTACTACGTCTAACACCTGGAAAAGAAAATCAAACAGAAAACAAAACACAAAACAAGTGTCAATAGAATTTCTATTTTAATACAAAGAGAGTGAGAGAGAGAGATTGAGAAAAAACAAAAACACACAAGAAGAGCGATAACAATAATAACAAATTTCAAAATGAAAGCTATGATTATGAGTCTAGTCATTTTGACACTTGTTTACAAAGTAAAAGGTGGGTAAATTTCTATGTAAATATCGTTTAAAAATAATTTTCTTTCAATTATTGTTGCGAATATACATAAAATGTCAGTGTTTTTTTAGGCCATTAAATATATTTTATATAACGACCCACATGGAAACTAGCCAAATAAAAATTGGGTCTCCAAGTAAGGTTAAGTGATTGTCTAGTGACCTATCTACTCTTGAATACATACATATCATGACCAATATAGTCGTAGCCTAAACTAGATTTTTCTTTTCGAAATATGAACTCGATTCGAATTATTTTAAAAGATTAGAGGAGTGCCTAAAAATAAATCTGTTAAAAAGAATTTACCTCGAGAACACATAGTTCCTGAATTTAAAAAAATTTGTTTCTAGAAAAGAAAACCTGTTTAGTTCTGAACATTATATAAGTCGTCATATATGTATGTATATACAATCATATAAGCATGCGTCAAAAGATATGAAAGGTCAAAGTGAATATGAATTTGTTTTTCTTGTTTTTCTCTTCAGGACTTAAAAATTTCTTTAAAATTTTGACCCGAAAAGATTTCAAAATTTAAATTTAATTCTATGACTGGATATACGTCCCTACGTCCTTCTAGGTATGGAAAAAAGGATTCAAAAGGTTTTTCCAAGGGTTTTTTTTTACAAATCTGTAGTTGTTGGGTTTCGAGTCGAGAAAAGTTCTTACACCCCTAGTATGGTACTACTATATAATAATAAACATGCGCAATTTTAGTGTTGTTGTGTTCCATTAAGTTCTAGAAAACCTATCGTTTAAAATGTCTATAAAAACATTGGAACACATACAAACGTTTCGAAAAACTCAAATAAAATTAGATATCACAGGGAATCCTTGTACTGAATTAATATCGTACAACTATTATTGCTGAATTCACGATTGCTGAAAATCGATTTATTTGTGAAGAGCATATAAAATTTGTGATTAAAAGTGGGTCACTTATGATAACTTCAACGAAAACTATGGCCAATCGAATGCTGTAGGTTTGGTGAAATTGGTAGTGGATCATGGTCAAACTTTTAATTCTTTTGAGGCAACAGCTACACTGATTAAATTACTAAATTGGGCACAAGCAGCTTTAGCCAATATAAAAGAGGAGCTGACTTGATTCAGAACAATGATAGAAATATAGAACAGTGGTGACTCGTTCGGAACTCCTTCAAATTGTGTTCACTTGTTTCAAACAGCTTTTGCCAATGTATGAGAAGAATTGTGTGCAATCAGCTAACTCAAACTTGCACAAACGCGAATAACAAATTTCGAACTCCGTGAGCTTGGGTTGATTTGTATCTCTTTAAGGCGTACAAATTTTCTCATAACAACTCCTGAATGAATCCTTCAATGAGAGATACGCAATTGTATTGATTTCAAAGTGTGGTAACAAGTTATTGACCTGAATAAAATCACTTTAAATAGGCCAAAGATTTGGCTTCACAGGGAGGTTAAAGTCAACGGAGGTCAGGCAGCGCCAGCATTTGAAAAAACAAAGCAGTTCATGCGCTGACCAAAGTCTTCGATGAGTCAATATAACGACTGTGCTTACTTGTGGCATCACAACGGTCGGCTATGCGTACCCAAGTGAGCTACCACTCCAACCTAACCAACCCAAGTAATGGCCAAATGTGGCCTTGAGTGTATGCGTCAAAACTGACGCGCTTGCAAAGACTGGTGAAATAGAGAATTTGATGGAATTCATGAGTAAGTTTGGCAATTCTTTGAAGAGGGGCAAACAGATTTCACACAAACTTTACGATTTGAATGAATGAATGCAAAACAAAATTTTCTTTAAACCTAAACAGAGTTCTTCTTAGGATAACGAATCTAAGGGGACACCTATCTCTGAATTTATACGCTGGATAGTGGTTGGTGGATGAGAATACTTTACACAAATAATGATTAAGAAGAGGAGACCATATGTGGCACTGTTGCGAATAAAATTCCTTTTTATCGTTATAAAACAGCCAGAATGAAAATGAAAATGAAATGCTAGACAGAAGTTATAAGTGAATGACGAACCAGCAGATACTAACGATATTACAATTGAATGTAATACAACCCAAGTACTTATGCTCTTTGAAGAGGCTGGCAATTTATTTAACGTAACCTACATAAGTGAAGGCAAATTATAAACTCACGGGCTTATTGGTCAATTTTTGTAAACTACCAGAGAACTATATTCTACTGATCAGATGTTAATAAGCAAACTAAACAGACTTATCCAAATTCATCATAATTTTTTTTACTTTTTTGTTGTTTGATTTGATTTGTTTATTTTCTTAGATGGATTTTTCAAATTTTTTGCTTTTGATGTACAAAAAAAAATTTTACATCCATTATTGTAGGCTATAAATAGTAACAACAATACGGTAAAAACAATTGCAATTTATAAGATTAAAAAAATTATTTCTTAGATTCTCCAACATGATACATCATGTCTAGCCTTTAAAACATTTTAAAAATTTTAATGCAATTTTAAATGCTTAGAAAAAAAATTTCTTATAAAAATTAATAATTTTAAATAAAAATACAAAATAAATTTAAAACGTTATTAAAATTAATTATCATTAAAGAAAATCGCCCATAGAATTTCGAATTTCTTACAATTCAAAATCAATATAAAAATAAACGTACTACTAGCCTGAGCTATAATAGGTTCACTTTGATTTTTATTTGAAAATATTTTCTGTTTTTTTTTTCTTTCTAAATTCTCCCATAAGTGTAGTACGTACATACTTACGTTCGAATTTCTATTTTTCAAATTCTTATTATTTGAAGTATTCGCTTGGCAATTACATCTGTTTCCAATTGGCCACAAGGTCAATACGATTTTTAATCACCTGGCGTGCGGTTAAAATTAAAAATTCAAAACAATTAAAATTTTATTGAAATTCGGGGGAAAAAAACGGGGAGAAGAAGAAGAAGAAGACGAAGAAGAAAAACAAAATGAAAAATTAAAAGAAAATATTGAACAAATTATTGGAAAAAAAATCTAAAGTATGTGCGTACACAGAGAGCACATGTTGTCGATTGAAGAATTTTTAATTTTGCAAAGCATTTGAATTGATTTTAGATTTGAAAATCATCCTTCTTTTTTTTGTTCATTGTAAAAACATAAGAAAATTCTTTGATTTATGAAAAAAGTAAATCAATTTACCTGGATTTACTTCATCAAATGTAAGCAGAACGATATCATATTTAAAAAAAATTTAAAAAATTATGGAATTTTGTAATCCCGAAATTGTTGAATTTTTCTCTAGAACAGCAAGAAAGAGAACAAGATTGATTTGTTGAAAGTTCAATAAACAATTCATTTGTTCTTTAGGTTTTTGTTGTTGTTTATGTTTTCCGAATTATTAATAAATTCGGCCAAAATATGTGGTGTACACAGTAGTACACCTTCGTATAGAATAGTTTTAGCAAGGCAATGAAAACATTTTAAATGGTTCTGGTCCATAAAATGCAAACAAATTTAAATTGAATGGTTTTCGGCTGCCTTCAATAAATATCCCCCCACACATTTATGGTTTATTGTTTAGATTTAGAAAAAAAAAATTATTTTATTTTCTCTTTATATTTAGAAAACAAGAAGTTTTTCTTTAATGCTAACGAATGATATTGCCAATGAAGTTCTAACGTAAGTCAGTTGTGGTGCAAAGTCCTCCAGAAAATTAAGAAAAATAAGGAGTGCATTGTATAACCCTGTTTAATAATAAAATTTTTAAGAATTTATTTTTTAAATATTTTAAAACACCGCTGGTCCAATAATTATTGTATTTAATTTCAATAAAAATTTTTGTTTTTAATTTCTTTAAATTTTCATATTCATTGTCTTAACACACATTGGTTTTCTGTTGCCTAAGTAAGTTTATATTTCACTGCCAAAAATTTCATTATCCAAGTCGGTCAAATTCATTTGAATTTTTTATATTTTTTTTATTGAATTCAAATTTACTTTTAAAAACGTCTGCCAATTGCTAAATGCATTCGCATTTTTTTTCTTCCAGTTCATCGTACGTTTTATGCTCTCTTTGATGCATCATTTTTATATATCTTGACACATGCATGACTGATCTATTGCCACTAAAAGAAAAATTTAATTTATTTGTGGCTAATGAAAGTGAAAAAATTATCATTTTTCCCATTAGAGAACAAATGAGTTCTTTAGCAAAAGTAATTAAAAAGTAAATATTGGAAGTAACAGCTCAAAGGCTAAAAACAGTTCGAAATAAAAGTGGAGCAACACCTTATTTTTTCTGCAAAATTTCTTTTTTCGAATAAGTGAGTAAACCTTCTCTATCATTGCCTGACATCTGAGAGATTTATAGAACGTTTCTTGTGAAAAGTGATTTGCATATAATCCAGGCAGGAGTGGAGGAGAATGGAATAGATATTACCAGTGTCACAATGGGACTTATAGGCTTAGCCAGTTTAACCTAATCTATCACGCTTACACTGTAGATGGCAGTACCCATAATTTTAATTTTTTTTCATGATTTAAATCATTTGATTTGAAATCGGCTTAGTATAGTAGGCAGTCTGTTGGTTCTTTAGACATTAGACCGTGGTTCAAACCGCAGCTTAGACATCTCGAATAAAGCGAAACAACAGAAAAATATTTCTTTAACCACTTCCTCACAGCAATCTTCTGGCAAAAATTCTGGGATTGAAATAAAATTGCCATGAAAAGGTGCTTTAAAATCTATCGCTCAGAGTCGACTTTAAACAGTAGCAAACGCCACTCTAGTTATCATGTCGTAGTCTAGTAGATAGTCTGTTGGTTTATTGGACGTATGGCCACTGTTCAAAACCCAGGCCAGACATCTCATAATGCAATACGAAAAAATATTTCTTCGGCGAAATCCTCTTAGCAGATTTCTGCCAAAAATCTCAAAAATCTATCATACGGAGATGACTTGAAACTGTAGCACCCGCCACTCATATATAAAAATAGCACACATAACACACGGATCGTGTGAGAAGCTTGATCGTCAACCTGAACAAATGATTGTAATGACCAACTATGTATGTGTGCGTGATGCAGAGATTTCATTTCAAGAACAAAAATCACATCAAAACACTTTTGCCAATTTGGATTTCTAAAGCTTTACTTTAAAAGCAATTTCCTGTTCCATAAAAATTTTAATTTTATTTCCTTCAAATAAAGTTTTCAATATTATTTCCAAAACAAAAGCCACACATCCATCATGGATTTCTTTCTATTCCTTAAACAGGGAGTGCCAGAATAATTGCAATTTCTTTTAATTTCATTCCGAATAAAATTTCATGCTTTGCTTGCAACAGCCATGTTAACAAAAGGCGTCAGATAATCAAGACTACATAGACTACACCATGCATCATGCATTCATTTTCAAGTTTGACAATCTGACCTAAATTTTTTCGAAAAATAAAAGAAAAAAAATTTTTTTTTTAAATTTTACTTGACTTCCAAAGGATTTATTTAGAGCAGCAAGTCAAGGCAACGGCATAGAAAGTTATTTCAAGAATAGCACAGATATGTACAGGAAATTTGTTTGTTGTTTTTTTCTTTTAAGTTAAAAACCCACCTTAAAAACAATAAAAAATTGCAACATTCTTGTTGTTTCCATTCTTCCTTTTTGGCATCTTTACTATGTTATTTTAAAGGTCAATTCAATATTTTTATGTTCAATTTTATTCTTTTGTTCAATTTGTTTATTTCTTTTGTGTTCCTTGTGTAAATTGAACATTGTATGGTTATCGTTATCGTTATCGTAATCATTATCATTATCGTTATTATTTTGTTATTCTATACATGAATAGCAATTATATTTTTATAATTGAGTGTGTGTGCGTGTGTTAGTATCGCTTGTTGTTGCATTATTGTCAGTATTTTAATCAGAATCCTTTTGTTTTTTTTCTTCCTTTTTTTTGTGTGTCCATTATCAAAAGCTCACTTCGTTCACTTGGTATCACAGTGTATCATCATCAGTGATTTGATTGTTTATTACACTACGATTGTACAATATTTTCCATGTCTCCTGGCACCAAATTGAGCTGAGCGTCTGTCTGGCGCCATTCAGACGCCTGTTCTATAAAATAATAGTTTAATACTCGTACACATATAAAATATAAAATAACACATCTTTTGCCATCTTCTCTCTCGCTTGTCTCTTCATCTCCCTTTTCCATCATTCGTCGTTATTCTCTGTGTAGGGATGAAGCCAATGCTCCGTATCAAAAGATTTTTTCTTAAATGTATCTCACAAACTCGTAAATACAGTGGAGTTACGTTGTGTAAGGTTTTATAATAATTTTAATAAAAGAGAGAGATAGATAAAGAGAGAAAGTTAGGGGGGGAGAGAGAGAGAGTATGCGTGAAAATTAAAAACGAAAATGTATCACAGCAAAATTCCAATAGGATTTGAGGTCATTAGAGCCACCTACCAAAAACCTTCTACCAGAAACTACAGATTTTTACATAAAATTCATGCTAATCGATGACAGGACCTACTCAACTTGATACTTCCAATGCAAATATGGGTTAATCGAAACATTCTCTTTCATCCTTATGACATAAATAAGCCAGCATAGACGCTGAAAACGTCCATATTGCCTAATAGTTGATACAGTTCACTCAAAACTGAACGTATAACCTTTCTCTTCAATACTCCTAAGTTATATGTAGCGTTGTGTATCAACGTCCATGCTTCCGTGCTATAGGACATCAGTTTCGTTTTCATGAGTCTTCTAAAGAATACGGAGTATTACGAATATATTGTCAGTAGCAGACTTACCTGGTCTGAAAATTAGGACTAAAATAGTGCCTCGCAAGCCTATGGAGGCATTCACACAATACGTTGGTAAGAGCCTTTTATGTTACAGGGAGAATCTATATCAGCGTATCATAAAGCCACCCTTTTCCAGGATATGAGAGGGAACATTGAAATTCCACTCATTGACCGTACTTTGCTCGGACCATATTCTGTAAACTGAGCTACAGCATGCACCCCAACAGCTTGTTAC
>QOCX01000311.1:35986-57356 GCA_005959815.1 Sarcophaga bullata | reverse complement strand
AACGAACAGGTTATCACAAACAGCAACTAAATTGCGAATTCGATTTCATTATAGCTGGTCGGCAAAATCTCCTCGTGTTATCATGGGTTAGGTTCTGCACAATATCTTCTCTAACAGCGGACTTGGTGTCATTACTTTCTCGTAGCGGCGTAGAGAAAGTTTACCTTTCCTAACCTTACCAATTTTCACGAATCTTTAACAAAGTTTCCGTTTTCATTCTTGCAGGATAATGCATTGAGATTGTGTGCTTTCCGGATATGTTTTTTATGGAAAATTTTCTAAAAAAAAATTAAGTTTTTTATAAGAATTAAAGAAATTTAAAGCAGGACTAATTTCAAAATGAATTTAGAATGAATTTTTGCAAATTCACTTCACATTATTAAACTTGAAATATTTTTTACCACTCTTATGATCTTATTTAACTTGTGAATAATAACACGAAAACCGTCTGTTAAAAAATTCAAATTCAAATTTCTTTTGAGAATAATTTATTCAAGACAGACACCAGACAGACATCCTTGCTTCAATTCTTTGGAATTTTTGTTTTTAATTAAACAAACACCAGGGATTAATTTTTTTTCTAAGGATTAGAAATAACATTACAAGGACACTGCTGATATCATTACAGTTGCTAATAGGAATTATTTAAAAGAAAACTAATTTTTCTTTTAAACAAACTCATTATAAATCTTTCAATATGAAGCTAATTAAGGCACCGGCTGTGTACATGTTTTTATTTTTTTATTTCAACAAATCGTTTTCAAATTATTTTCAACTCCATGTGGGGGGGAGAATGTTAATTTATTTTAAAATTCTTTTTTAGTCATCATGCATGACGATACTGGTATATGATGATGCTGGTGTTAATGAAAAGGCCAGTTTGCCTAACGTATTAAATTGTTTAGAAAATAAATTTTCAATTATTTGTTTAGAAAACATTATAAATTAATAAGAAATAAAAATTATGTGCATATGTGGACTCATGTTTATAACACAGCAACATAAAGGCAGAATGGTCCATCACTTCAACAGCTGATGAAACGAAGCACAGTGGTGCCGCATCATATATTTTTGGATAAATAAAGAGTGCTGTTAGGTCATTTCAAGTTGGCACTGAGCATTCAAGCTAGAACTTCATTCAAATTTACCAGGCCCTTCGCCCACTTGCCCATTTTTCATACGCCAGCAACAGTTTTTAAATTCCATACACGAAAAGGAAAGATTCATATTTCAGTAAGACCACTTACTATATCACGCCCCCATTCCTAAGGTACTTAATCGTTATTAAATGAATTTCTCATTTTAAAGAAACGACAGAGTATTTCGCTGTGCTTCCAATTATAATGAATTAATGCTTCTATGGGTCCATTATGTTGATCTTTATGATCAGTTTTATTATAGTTTTCATTAAAAATTATTTGTTTACAGTGTGTCTCTTTTTTTCCTCATACAATTAAGAGTAATGGTACTTTTGGCATCAAACTCAAGTATTTTTTTTTTTTTTTTGCTAATATTAGAAACGATATAAGTGAGTTACATAGTTCAAGTGAAATTTATGTTTTACCGCTAAAATAATGATCATTTTAAAATGGCAATTCGTTGAAGAAAACCAATAAAATATCATAATTTAGATTTTTTGGATTTTTTTGGTGTTAAAAATATTTTAAGAACGTAATTTTAATGGCCTAAAGAGTATCATAAAAATATTACGATGCCCAATGATCGTATGTGGCCTATGCGTACTTTTCTGTTTGTTAATTACATTGTGAAATATTTTTTAAAAAGTGTAGCCAAGAGACATAAATATTGCAAAATAAATTTTAATACAATACAAGAACAAATTCGGAGAAATAGGTGCCAAATTTTTATTGTACATTTACAGTGTAAGAATAGAGATTAACCGTAGAATGATTTCAAACAATTGTGGTTCATATTCAAATGGACCTCCAGAACTTAAAATATAATCATTTCATCATTTCAAAATTTTTGTCACTCAACTTACAACACGTATTGCCTAGTATGATGCCTAAGGAATATGTCCGAAGAATCCATTTGTAATTCGAATAGTCATGTCAGGAATGTTTTCTGTATAGTAGAAGCTGGGATACTTACTTCTCGTGTAACACAACCCTGAGCATTTATTCAATTGATTAAGACTAGTTCTTTTCCTCTTTCCTTTTCCTTTTGCCTATGCAGTTAATCTTGCTCGTCTATACAGTTCCTGTTTGGAAATAATCAAGCTTTGAATATAATATCCAGTAACGATTCGGACAAGTACGTTAAGCGTGCTGGTCTGAGTTTGAGCAGAAACACCTAATGTGAATCGCAAAGCCCTATTAGAGATATTTTTGTCTTTAATAGTTTTCACACCAGCCCGTATGGCGACCGTACGACCATGATCCGTGAGTTTCGAATAAGCTGTAGCTGCGACTAACAAACATTCTTCTCCCATAGATTAACGTCATAATGAGGTGCATCATGCCATTTTCTCATTTCTCTCTATCTAAAATGGAGGTTTAGAGCTTCTTCGAAAAGTCGTAGAGGAAGCACTGGTTCATTACTTTTCAAGTATGAAGAACATTTCCGGCATAGTTTCTTGTTCAGTACATTCGGCTTCCAAAGCAGTTTTCTCTCCAAAATAGTCCCCAGTAAGAGCGTCTCACGCCTGATTCCGACATTTCGCCTTTTACAAACTCAATAAGCGATAAGTTTGTCGTTAACTCGCTAGCCTTTCTCAAAGCAAGTTGTGCCACGCCTCTAATAAGGGCAGAAATTGTGAGGACTACCTGTTCACTTTGCTGGCGTCGTTATTAAACTTCCTGCGTAGGACCAATGACCTCTCCAATGTTATTGATATTGTTTATCCGTGAAGTAATTTCCATATTCAGTTCACCATGACGGTGGCTAATGTAACATATACATAGTCATTCTTAGATTGTTTTTCATTTTCAAATTTTAAAAATGTTTGAAATACTCTTTTCTTCATTGTTGCTGTGTAACCTTTAAATTATGTAACCATGTAACCTATTTATTTACTTCATTTTTATTTCGTTTTTTTTTTTTTTTTGGCAAAAATTATGTTTATATTGCCGCTCATTATTGTAAAAATTTCTTTTACAATGACCCCAATATGACAAAGAGCGAAAAATCTAGATACCGAGATAGAGAGAGAGAGAGAGATGAGAGTGAAAAAAAGGACAACAAACAATGGAAATTATAAGAATAAATAAATTAAAAAATAATTTATAACCTTAAAACTTAAAAAGGAAAGCGAAAGAAACAATAACAACTAAAACTAGAATAACTTGTCAGCGAAATGATAAAAACAAACAACAAAAACTACATTAGGAAAGGAAATCAAAAACAAACAGAAAAAACAAAAATAAAAGAACCATAACGCGTGAGAATTTTAAAAATGTTTCCTCAAAACGAAAAAAAAGAAGACAAAGAGAGAGAGGAACAAGAACTTATAGAACTGAGAGGCGTATGTGGGTTGTTAACTTTTATTATTTGAAAGACTTTCACTCTCTCTCTCTGTCTCTAGTTAAAGTAATCTTTTGATGTGTGCAAGAGCGTGTATGTGTGTGCTAGTGTGATTGTAGGATATTTATTTGTAGGAAGTTGACATCATCGAAAGAAATTATGGTAGCCTTTTTAGGTTACACTCTCACTCACTCACACTAGCACATACATACATACCATACATACATACATACATACATACATTAAATATTTTTATGTTTGTAGCTAAAGAGTGTTTGCTTTTTTGTTTGCACTTTTCTTTGAGAAATACGTGGCAGTCTGTTTGGCGCCCGCCTAAACCGAATAATGAGAACAATAATAATGGGAAATATGTTAAGGGTAATTGTTTGTTTGTTTGTTTGTTTGTTAAATTTACACACATACTAAGGCATTTAGTCAAGAGATATACAATAAATGTAAACATGAATATTTACTATCATAACATATTAGTGTGTGAGGCAGCAAGTAGTTTCTCCCTCACTCTCTCGTACTTTCTGCTTGTTTTTCTCTTTGTTTACAACGTATTTAAAAGGAAATTATTTCGAAATAAAAATATGTATGCGTGTATGGCCGCCGCTAATTTTATTCATTATATTTTATGGTACAATAGGAAAGGAAGAGAAGTACAAAATGTTAGCTTTGCCAAGCTGATGCTAAACGGAACAAATGTTATCTGATTGTTGTTATAAAATAATAAAGGAATAATTTAATGGCAATTTTTTTTAAATATTTTATGCAAATTATATGATCATTAAAAATCGTTTGTGTTTTTTTTTTCTAATTTTCAATTTCTTTTTTTTTTCTTCTTTAAATTGTCATCAGCTGGTACTCCATTACAATGCTGGCACTGTAGTTCGGACACTGCTGGCTCAGAGAACTTTTGTGGCGAAGAATTCCAAGAAGGTAATATTCCCGAGCAATTAAAAGATCTCAACATAGTTGTGACACGTAATTGCAACAGCACCATTAATTCGGAACATGAAAGGGCCGTTTGCCGCAAAACCATAGAAAGAAGTAAGTAACGTTACTTTGAGCATAGAGTTTAATGGCTTGAATAAAACTCTTTTTCTTTGTCTCCCGAATTCTAGCCAATGGCAAAACCGTGGTGAAACGTTTCTGTTACTATACAAACAAGTCTGATGCATTGGATTATTGTCGAAATGAGCCCACCGAGAAGACAGTGCGCCGTGTCTTCTGTGAAGATTGTCTGACTGACAAATGTAATGCTGGCTTTAGAAATGGCATGTCTTGGGCCATATTCTTGACAGCCACCGCACTAACAACACTTGTAGTAAGAAAGAATTAAAAACTGAAAATTTTCAAATAAATAGTGAAAGAATTTTTAAAAACTCTATCCAAAAAAAAAAAAATTCAAAATAAAAAAGACAAATTCCATATGAAAAGTAACAAAAATTTGAAATTAATTCTTTAATTAAAAAAAAAAAAGAAAATTGCAACAAAAGAAATAATAAATTTTCTAATTGTTAATTTTAAGAGTATTTTTTTTTAATTTAATTTGTTATTAAAAGAAAAAAAAACCATGTACCATGTATTTAAATGTGTATTTAAATTAAATCGTTTGTGATATTATTTGTTTACATTTTTAAGTAATTGTTTATTTATATGATTAAGAATGTTTTTGTTGTTTTATTTTTCAATATTTTTTTATTCTAGATTTAAGCAGCAAAATGTTTATTAAAATTATTTTAAGCATAAAATTCTTCGACCCTCGTAAGTTTCCTTATTTCTTGTTTGATGATGAGCGTATTAATATTTGAAACAATTTTTGTGCCAACTCTTATACGTTTTAATATAATTTTGTTTTCAATTGAAAAATCCCCTTTAATTTCTTTCAAATATGTTTTACTATGTGTGGCTTCGCAACGCTACAGTAGAATGAAAGAACGTTTTTGCTAAAAATCCTTAACTTGGTACATATTCTATACAGAAAAGCTATTTAGGCTATACCTAGTGGGGGACCATACCGCATGTCATCTATACCCATCGCTTTATTCCTATTCAGCTTTGCATGTTCGGTTCGGTACCACCGAAGTTAATAAACTTATTGACACGTTGAATGATTTGTTAATTCAATTTCAGTGACTCGATGCATACCAATAAGCCAATATAAGAATTGATATTTATCATGAACCTCTCGTATGGAACTTACAATATCAGAAATAACATCGGATAGAGAATGCATTCTAATCGAAAACCCTTGATTGTTCAGAAGGGTTGGAACAATTTATTGTCACTGTACTACTGAAATTAATGATTTCAAATTCAGCTTAAATGCAGCGTCGATTTAATGAATCAAATGCATACAGAAGAGGATAACGCATTTATATGATCTGCTGAGAGAATCTACAACTTCTGAAAAGTGTCTGCTTCAACCACAAAACAAAATTCCTAAATATTTTCATCACAGTACTTAATACCGTCAATATCTTTTCCCCATTATTACAGTCGTTTAAATATCCTTTCTTTGGTTGTTTAATTATTATGAAGCTGAAGCAAAGCCAATTAAATAAATGGATTACTGTTTACACTACATCGATTGAACATTACAGGAATATAACCAAGGCCTACAGCCTTAGCAATGGATTAGTTTCGTCCATTTTCCATTATTCGAATAGGTTTTGGGCAGCAGTATTATACACTGGAGTTCTTCCTTACTTAATAACAAATTTGAAATTCAATTAAAGCAAGCCTAACAACCTAACAATGCTATTCAGAAAGGACTGAGATTTTTTTTAAGCCACACACAAAAAATGTGAAATAATCGGAAGGCGTGCTTTCTTCTTTCCATCCTTAAAAATTAATGATCGTGCATTCAAATGTCTGGCAAACGATGCAAAATTATTAACCGAGTTCTTTATCAGTTTTACACCTCCATCCGAAAGTTGGAAGCGCATCAGTAACTATGTCTCCCTTAGATCGAACTTTTTAGCTCATGTTCTTCCATAAGTTAGTCTTCCATGTCAATGCTTTTCCTATCCTTTCAACACACATTCAAATTTCAATCTAATCAAAGGCGTTCTTTCTTCTTTCCAAAATACAGATTTTTTTTAAATCAATAATAATGCACGCTGCGCATGAGCAGCCATGCTCTAAATGCTGGTTTAAGTGATTTTGACTTTAAATTGAATTTTATTTAAAAAAAAAAGAAAAGAAATGAATTTTTAATTTTTTTTCTTTAATTTCATTATTTTTTTTTTTTAATAAATTCACATTCGTTTTTGTTAAGACAATATGCTCCCAATTATTTATAAAATAAAAATAAAAAAGAAATTTTATTACAAAATAAAAATCAAAAAAAAAAAAAAAACAAAAAAATGATGATGTTCAATGTATACAAAAAAATTAAAATTTAAAATAAAAACCGCCGAATTCTGTGTGAATCATAATAACGATTAAATTTAAAAGTTAAAAACCAAAAAAAAAATAAACCCCAAAAAATGTTCATTTAAAATTTAAATAAAAATACAAAAACAACAAAACAAAAAAACCAACAAATTTATGAGATTTTTGAACTTTTATTTTATAAATGACAACAAAAAACAAAAACCGAAAAACCTAAAAAGGAAAGTAAACTTTTAAAAAGGTATGTTGTAGTCATTGAAAGTATTCTAAACGTTTTAAATAAGAATTTGTAACGCTAAAGTAAAGTAATTAAGGAAATTAGAAAAGGACACTCAAGGCCGTTTAAACAAGAATACTGAAAGGATAAGGAAACACGCGATGCTTTTAAAACGGCAACAGGAAAATGAAAAATAGTGTTGAACTTAGGAAAACATACTTTGATTGTTCTTAAAACAGCCGGAATTTCTTTACCCTCTATTCATTAATAATCTACAGCAAGTTACAGGAAAAATGAAACATAGTACAATAAATTTTGGTAATGTTTTTGGTAGAATGTTAAGCCAACATTTAAGAATTTTTTTTGCAGTTTTATGTGTGGAATGTTCTTCTACGAAAGTATGATGAACCTAGAAGGTTTAGTCCCTTAGTTAACACTAGACACTTAATTACTTACCACAATTGGTTATTACAAGCATTTAGTGAGGACGTCTTCATAGTTTAGCACACCAACCATGTGTGTGGTTATTTTACCCTTAAGTGGCAAGAAGGTTTTCATTTCAATTTTATTTCACTGTCAGAGTTTAGCTAGAAGACTTTCAGACTTTGTTTTGTTAAAGATGGTTTAAGCTGCAATTTGAACTAAGGGCTCGCCGCTAATAAGCCTCCGCACTACCTACTAGACTACACTTGCATAGTACATTGTCTCCATTTCTTGATTTGTGATTTCCACAGTTCATGCTTCATGGATTATTGGTTATTGTTGCTAATGTCAGTATATTATGCATGGTTACTGAGGGTCCAGAGCCCAGTATAGACTGCATTTGCTTTGGAGATACTTATCCCTAAGGGTACAATAAAATTCTCCGCTTTATTCCTCATATATTGTGTGTAATTTTGTTTAAGGTGGGCTTAGACGGCAACACAAATAGTACGAAATGCCAGGTTTCGGTGTAGAAGAGACACGTTTTTTTTACCACTCGTGTAAACGATAAAAAATCTAGCGGAAGCTTTTCATTCTCATTTTGAATATGTGGATGAAATTCTGTAATATTTTCTCTCTGACTTCATGGAAGTAAAGTCTTGTCGTGTAAACTCGCCTTTAGTTGTTAAACTACTCCATCTAATATCGGCTTTTTGTAAGAAAGAGTGCCAAAATCTCTACCCGATATAGTCTTTTGACTTATTGTATTTGTCATAGCCTTAATCCTCTGTTAATAGCACATGTTTTTATGTCATTCATAAATCAAATGACTCCCTAAATAACAACAAAAAATTAAAAAAAAAATTTGCTTTAATTTTCACAATCTGCCGTGTGTGCCAGTGTCATAAAATGAACTCAAACTTGTAGCCTGATACAAAAAGGAGAACAACAAAACCATGTTGCATGTTGCATGTTGTTTGCAAATCTAAATTAAATGAATATCCTCATTGTCATTACGGTCAAGTAAGTAATAAACAAACAAACAAACGGAATAAAAAAAAACAGCAATGAAGCGGTAAAATGAGCTGATAATGATGTTTTAATTAAATTTATGCAAATTTCCTTTTTACTTTTTTTAATTTCATTTTGTTGCACGTTTTCTTAATTAAATCGATAGAAAAAATCTCATCATATGGTTGGCACAATAACTGCCAGGTAACGGCCATTATTCACCATTTGTACTACAGGAGGCCTAAACATTGTCATCATAAACATTGATTTGTTTATGGGACTGTCTTCTGTTCATTATATAAATATTTACGAGTGTTAATTAGTGGCTTGAATGTCAAATGTTTTCAAAAAAACATGCTCAAATTCTCGTTGATGTCCTAAAGAACGCTTATAAAACTTAAGAACGTATTCGATATTCATATAGAGTCCAGCTTGGATTTCCATTCTATTCGGATCAGGCTTACATAACATAATTGGCCATTACAACCCTTCAGTGAGGATTACGGCCCAGCTTCTCACACCAGTCTAAAGTCGATTCCGAACGACAGATTTTTGAGAAACTTTTCATGGCAATTTTATTTGCTCTCAAAGTTCTTGTGAGAAATCTGCTGAGAGCAAATCGCCGAAGAAGTATTTTTTCATATTTCGTTTTTGATGTCTGACCGGGGATTTGAACCCTGGCCTTTCATTTAATAAGCCAACACACTACCTACTAAACTACGGCGACTACGGCTAGTCAGGCTTACTGGCTTCAATATTTCCAAGATATTTTCGAAAGATTTCGTTTATCTTTGGTATTAAATTTGCTGTAATTAAGCAAACGATATTCGCCATATTTACTTAAATTAATTGATAATTACAGGCCTTTAGTCAAGACTACAACCTAGCTGTCCACATCACTCATGTTGTGTGTGTTGATTTGACCAACAGATTTTTTAGAAACTTTTCATGCGTTTGTTATCCTGAACTGTTATCTGAGAACTTTTTGCAAAAAATCTGTTGAGTGGAAGTCACCCAAAAGAAATATTTTTTCTTTACTGTTCGAGTTGTTCGAGTTGTTCGAGTTGTCCGAGCCAGGGTTTAAACCATGGTCTCTCTCTTAAATAATCAACACACCACCTACTAGACTATGGCGACCCCATAACGTTAGTCAAGGTTAACGTTACTCCCATGTAAACTCTCAGTCAACAAAGTCTCTCTTTTATTGTGTGAAAAGAGGAAAATTTCTGAGCAAAATTTCTTAACTGCTAGCGGGCAACCCTAGAAAAACTTTTTCTTTACACTCAATACAAAAAGCTTTTCCTAGGGGAAAGCCATTTAAAACTCAAACTTAAATCGTCAACTACACACACGCGTTTTGCCCCTTCTAAGTTTTCCAATGCGTAACTATTTGAACGCAATGAAGTCAGTTGAAGTTCAGTTGGCTGCCTTTCTTTGAATTCAAATTTAAATTTAAATTTAAATTAATTTCATAGTGGATGAGAGAGGGAGAGAGAGAAAGAGAGAGAGAGAGAAAGAGAGGGAGAGAGAGAGAGAGAGAGAGAGAGAGAGAGAGAGAAGAGTGAGAAGAGAGGAGGCAGATGGAGGAGAGAGAGATCTGAATTAATTAAACTGAAAATTTTTCATGACAAATTCCATCTGCATATTCACCAGACACCGTAGATGTGACATGCTTTAATTAGAATTTTCTCAAATTTATAATTCAATTAAACTTTATTTAATTAAGAATCAAGGAATAGTTTCTTGTTTTTCTACTTATCTATGGCTCAGGCATAGGAAACCATCATGAGTGAAGTCATAATATGGCAGTGAGTGAAAAAACAAACAATTCGACTCAGTTCAAGTGGTTTTTGGTTCTTTTATTTTCAATTGTAATGAAATGTACGCATAAATAAATTTAAACACAATGAAGTCATGTCTTGAATATGTGAGGTTCTTGTGTTTTTGTATTCAAATTGCGTGCTGCTTTAGGCGTGCGTTTCCTAGTTCACATATACTGCGTATAAATCACAACAGCATTCGTAATTTACCACAATGAGTTTTATTCCTGATTTATTATCCCCTCCTACCATAAAATCCTTGTGAAATGGAGTTGTGACAGATTAAAATGGAAACTTAGCCTACGACAGGGAATAGAAGTAATATTTCAACATGACAACACAAGCTGTCAGATTTTGCTACATTCCTCTTATGGTCCAGATCTTGCCATATCTATCTAGCATTGTTATCAATCGTTATAGAACAGTGTGTGCGAAAGTAACTCGATTCATTCTTCAACTCTAAAAATTACCAGTTTTTTGATGTAGAATCCAGACGATTCCAAGAAGATGGGCCAAACATTATTGCCAAACGTTAAGAGGATACACAACTATCTTATGGTTATTGTAGGGTGTGATATAAACAGACACATTAGAATTCATAGCGTTAAGTCAAATAAAAAAAACTTCCCAAAAATTATGCTGCATTTACATAAAATAAATCACAAACTGACGTCATTTGCACACACACAGAGATGTAGTAAGTAATATGATGTAATACTCACATATTTCTTATAATTGAGTGAGATTTTCTTGAGTGAAATTTTTATTGACACTCAAGTCAACAAGTTGTTAAAAACTGTTTAATTTTTCATTAGTAATGTTTTGGTCAAAACACAATCAACCCAATAGGAAATATTTCGAAAGTTGTCAGTGTTTTGCTCATAAATTCGAATTGTTTTCTTGGATTTGACTTGAATTTAAAACCCCTTTTGAACGTTTGAGTTGGACTTGACAAGCTCTCGCCGTAGCTTAGTAGGTAGTGTGTTGGCTTATTAGATGTAAGGACACGGTTCAAAACCCAGGTCAGCTATCAAAACGAAAATATGAGAAAATATTGCTTCGGCGACTTCCTCTCAGCAAGTAAAATTGCCATGTAAAGTTTCTCAAAAAATTTGTCGTTCAGCGTGCCACTCATGTATAAAATTAACATGGTGTGAGAAGCTAGGTCGTAATCCTGACTGAAGGATTGTAATGACCAATAATGTATGTTTGTTGACAAATTTTACTTTTACATCATATGTAAAATGATTTCAAATTTTGTGCGCATCTGTGAGAAGTGACGTCACTTCTTGTGAAGCTATTGTTTACTTATTACCAACAGTCTTACATAATAGATAGAACGGTAACAATTCAAGTAAAAATTTAAAAATTTTCCACACTTTATTCCTTTTTGAATTTACTACGCAATAGCACATCAGTATGTTAAACAATTTTCAATCAATTAATTTCCTAGCGGGTATGTAAATTCATCATCGTTTTTTGTATGACATGAAGTCATCAAAACAAAAACCGGGCCACAATAATAAACAATTTTGTTTAAAATAAACACAAGTTTGTCAAGCTATTCTTCTCCGTAAAAGTGAGTGAATTCACTCAAAGTATTCTCACTTGGACTCACTCTAAGGAAAACAACTCAACTGTTTAATGGACGACAGCAAATGTCTCAACAGCCGCAAACATAGTGGTGATGTGAGTGAAATATTTTAAATTTATTCATGAAGAAACACTACCAAACACAACAAATCTTTGGGTTTTGGTCAGTAGGTGAAGATCAGCGAACGTTAGAGGAACGTTAAAGAGACAAGGAAAAAGTGAATTTCTTTTTAATTTGAAAAAACAAAAAAAAATTGTGATTTTGAAATCAAATAAATAATAGAGAGATCAAATAAACAACCAAACACAGCAGATTGTTTTGGATATAATAGCTGCAAAATAAGCAATTTGAAGATAAAAAAATAAAAATAAGAAATCATGTCATCTATGAAATATTTATTGGCTTTCGCAATTGTTGCCACTTTAGCCACCTCTGGTATGTTGTATATTTATTTGAATTGTTTTTTCCTCTCTCCCTCTCTCTTTCTCTTTTATTTTTATTATTTAACACAATATTTAATAATTTTTTTTCGGTTCATTTACAGCCTTTGCAGTCCAGTGCTACATTTGCGAATCCGTAACCAACCCCAAATGCGGTGAAAATTTCGAAGGCGATGCTTCTTTTAAAGTCGATTGTTCTCGCGTAGCTGCTGCACGTTACCTGCAAACCTTATTCACTGGCGGTAATCGTAATGCCACCGGTTGCATGAAGAAAACTTTGGAAGCTGGTAAGTGAACTCAAAATGAAACGTAACGAATATGAATTTGAATTTGAAAAACAAGGTTTTGAAATTCGAATCTGGTTTGTCTTAACAAATCATTAACTCGACAGCTGGTTTTAACAAGTTACTCTGTGTCTGTTGATTAAATAATTAAACTAAAAACGCAATTGTTTACTTGTGAAATCAAATGTTTTACTGTAAAATGATGTCATTTTCTTACGGATTTCTTTACAACTGCCAATAGAGTTGTAAGACAAAAGCAACGCTAACTAAGTGCGTTGTTTACTAATTTCTCACGTTAGAATTGCAAATGATAAGTTAATTAAACACATTTAAGAGATTAAATCTGAACAGTGATGATCTCAGTCAAAAGATGATTAGAAATTTTAAAAATATCTGAACAGTATTGCAGAATTATAAATCACAGTCACATAATACGAGTATATCGTATAACAATCACTTTAGAATTTTGTATTGTTTTTAATTAAAAAATCTGGTTTGCCTTACGAGTTACAGCTGCAGATTTTAATCATTTCATACAGTCTTATAACGTTCTAACGGTGCTCAGTTGCCATAAGAAGATCTATGACTAAGATAGTTTCTACCAAACGAAAGCTATGGAGTTACATTAGAGGTAATAACAGCACAAGATCATTATATTGTCCTCTGTTCAACACTTCTGCTTTGGCTTGCAAAAGCATTGCTTCTCTGAATACTAGACAATGCATAAGACATACACTTGTACATCCAATACAACGGAGTCTGAATATGAGGCTTTCGATGCCTAAGTTATCTTAAAACTCTCAATGCCGGCATGCTGCGTAGTTAAGCAAGGATTAATTGAAATATCTCAGCATTTTGTTTAGCATTCGTTGCCTCGAAAGGGTATTATGTAGTCTTCTTTCAAAGTTCTTATAGCAGCGGGACTGTTACTAAGAAAGTGAATGTGAATACGAAAAGTTTCGATGCTTTGTGAAGAGCATGTTTACCAAAGGTATCCCAACATCATAAACCTCTACACTTTCAACGCCTCTCTACCAATAGTCTTTTATTAAGAGATCCGATCTTTCAGAAGACGATCGAAAAATAAAAAACGTGGATACCCCACAAAATGCTCACCCATCTTTTAAGACTAATGTTGTAGACAGTTAATCCTCATGAAAAAGTTTGGTCATCTCTGCAATACTTGTTTTGCAAACAAATCTCACTGTATGATAACTTAAATTCGTACTTAACTGCCAGCTACTATAAAATAAGAGATTCTTAATGGTTTTATTGTTTTTCTATTTTTGGTGTTTATTTCTCAAATAAATTGTGATTCATTTTGACAATTCATTTCTATTATAAAACAAAACTGATGGAAATGAATAAAAATTTATTGTTAAAGTTCATTATTTTTATTTTTATTTTTATTATAAAAAATGAAAATTATTTCATTGTCATTGCTAAAGATGTTAAACAAAAATATTGTGAAATTAAACTGGGCTTTTAAATTAAAAATTTAAAAAAAAATCGTCGTAATTATTTACGGCGTGTATTGGAAAACTACAGAAATGTTTAGAATTTTACAAAAAAAAAAAAAAGCGAACAGAAAAATGTTAAAAATACTTGAAATATTAACAATATTGCTACGTTATTCAACAGCTTGTTGCAAAATAATTTTATAAACATTATATTATGATAACTTCTCCCCCCCTCTCTCTCTACAATGCCTTGGAAAAAAAACTGTGTGTTTAATTTACGTTCTAAAGATGTGCATTCAATAATTTTATAAATTAATAAAATTGTTGCCAAACAACATTGCCATAACCATTCTAAGAAAGCCAGTCAGCCACTCACGCAAAATATGAATACTAATAGAAATACACTGTTTCCAAAAACAATGCTAATAAAAATGTATCATAACAAAAACTTATGAAAAAAAAATATAAAACAGTACCACTCTATTAATTTTTAGTTAGAATACTTAGAGCTTTCAGTTCTCATAGATTAAAGAAGAATTATACACACACACATTAAGCGACGATTTGAAAGAAATTTTTCTTTCATTATAATGTCTCGGACCTTGTCATTATGTTGGAAATACAAAGTCATTTAAATGACCGCTTTTGTACTGATATCAGCATGCTCAAATGCTTAATTGTGAGCGCATATGATGTCAAATTACGCAAAAGATGATAATAAAATAAAAACAAACTTAAAACAATTTTGTTTTTATTAGTTTTATGACTTTAAAGCCACCGAACTCACAAAGCAGCTATCTTCTGCCTTTCATCTGGTGTGGTTTTTTTGCTATTTACGAACAATGAACCAAATAAAGCGTTAAGTATTCTTACCCTTTTATAAAAACCACAATCGGCAGCACCAACTCAAGCGATCTGTCATACAATATTACTCCCTGAAGTAATTGCCTTGTGGCAACTCTGCCATTACTTGCCTTTCCTTAAATATGCTGTATTACTCCGCTATCCGCAGAACTTCGTGTTGACTTTTAGGATCTATACAAACATGGAATGAATTTTCATTTTTGAACTCAAAACTTTCTGCAGTTGTGAGGCATTGTAGATATTTTTGTTAAGTTTTCATTCCTAAATTAAAATACGAATCTATCTTGGCCCATTCACACTTACTTCACATTGTATTCGACATGACCATAGGAGAGTTTATAGTTCGAACGGTAATACAATAATCCCAACTCTGTTAACTCCAATTAAAGTTAAACTTCAGACAAGCTAACTGCAGCAGATCTTGAGACCTCAGCTGACCCGAATATATTTTATCCTGTTAAGAAACATCATCTCAAAAAATCTTTTCCATATCCCGTATTAAACAATTACTTCATTTTTGCCTTTTGGAAATGGTGTAAAATTTTTGCAAAACAAAAAACCCTCAATAAATTGCAATGAAAAATAATTATGAACTGCATGTGAATTTTAAAATCAGAAATTAAAACAAAACAATAGAATTGATTATAAACAATTACAATTAATTTGTAAACAATAAATCGATTATAAAACGAACAAAACAAAAATTAAATTAAAAACTCTCTTTCTTTTCTTACAGTCGGTGGTCATCCTCAAATTGTGCGCAGTTGTTTCTATGGTAATCCTTCTCATACCCAGGAAGGCTGTATGGAAGATCCCTCATTGCCATTCGTAAAGCAATTGTCCTGTGATGTGTGTACTGGTGATTTGTGTAACAGCTCCACAGCTACCGGTCCCATTGCCTTGACCATTTTGGCTTTCTTTGCCTTGGCACGTTTATTTTCTTAAATCCGTTCCAGTATAAAGTGCAGATTTTTTTTTTTTTTTGGAATTTAATTTTTATTTTTTATTTGTTTTTTAATTATTGAAAGCATTTGTTTTTATTTTTTTTTGTTTTATAACCAATAAAAAAAAGTATTTAAAGAAAGATTGGAAAATGTGTTCTTATTATTTCGAAATTAATCTCAAGGCCCACTTTCAATTAATAAATTGTTTATTTAAATTAATTTAAAGCTTGACCTTAGACTTGCAATAAAATTTTAAATCATAATTTATGAGCGTGACTTATGCATGATTCATGTCTTGGCTAAAGTTTTAAAACAAAAAAAGTAACTTTTGAATTAAGATTTTCCCCAATTTTTGTTGAGTACACCCACAAGCATTTGATATGAAATACGTGGACAATCAATCCGTCTACTGATACAACTTCCAATATCCGTTACAAACTGTATAATATATCATTCAGACATTTGACCTAACTAACCTCAGGCTGTTGGACAACCCATACGGACAAAACACCGCACTTCTGTCCTGCTATATGTCATCGATCCATTCCCATAAC
Source organism: Sarcophaga bullata (assembly GCA_005959815.1). NCBI lineage: Eukaryota > Metazoa > Arthropoda > Insecta > Diptera > Sarcophagidae > Sarcophaga > Sarcophaga bullata. Next base: position 40,860 of record QOCX01000311.1, on the reverse strand, counting down.
AGCAATATGCCGTCCCCTTTTAAAACCTATAAGTTGCTCTGTTCTCTCTTATTACTCAATCACGTGTGCAAAACATTTCCAAATCCTTGATTCTGCTAATAGATTTGCCAGGGATTGCTTCTTATAGCGTTCATAGCATTCTTACTTAATTGGTCATTATAACTCTTTAGTCAGAATTACAACCTAGCTTCCTACGCCACCCATGTTGTGAATGTTTTATCCATGACTGGCGGGAGGCTACAACCTAACCGAACCACAGATTTTAGAGACTTTTCATGGCAAATTTTTTGTAATCAGAGTTTTTGCCACAAGACTGCTGAGAAGAAGCTGCCAAAGGAATACTTTTTTCGTTTTATTCAAGATGTCTTAGCAATGGTTTGAACCACGGCCTCACGTCTACCTACTACTACTACGGCAAGTTCATACAATAGCGTACATGGTATCGTATGTAAAATACAAATGAGTAGCGTCTGAGAAGGTGTGAACGGCAATGTGTCAATGGTGATCGTTTGAATTCAATTCTTACACACTAAAGAGACCTTACGATACTAAAAAACGTTGGAATTTTATGTCACACATATTTTTCTAGGCCTTCTGATCCCATTCGTGTTACTGTCTGCCTGACACATTTTAAAAGAAAATATGCACGAATTAGAAAGAACTCTGCGTTAATGATAGAATAGTTTAATGCCCAAAATCTTAGATCATAAACTAAAAATATAAACAAATCACATGACTTTTAGTGATTTCACAATTGAAAGTGAAATTATTCTCGCGTTTAATTAATCTGCCACAGAAAAAAAAACAATTTTTTAATGGGATTTTTATGCAAAAAAAAGGAGTCCTTGTCGCCAGGCTCCAAATAAAGTGTGTAGAAACGTTCTTTAGGGGAATTTAAATGAACAAAAATTAAGCCTTAATGTATGCAAAACAAAACATGTTGAAAGTACATACAACAACAAAATAAAAAAACAATAAAACATATAAACACTCTGGGAAATAAATTTAAGCGCATTAAAACTAAAAAAAAATTTCTTCAATTTAAAAATCTTTTCTGTGCAAAACCATGATAACCCGCCTGATAACTTTGCCTTTGTAACTATAATTATAGGCATGAGTGTATGTATGTGTACATACTACACATACAATTTAATTAACCATTTAGCACAGACACTCCCTGAAACACAATAATTAAGTGAATACGCTGACCAGTGAAGGTAATTAAATGAAACATAAATTTTAAGCAGGAATGGACGTATAGGCAAACAGACTGACAATTAGTCAGTTCGTCAGTTGTATGCAAAAAGAGAAATGTATAACAACAACAACAACAACACAACAACAACTTCTTTAATAAACAATGAAATGGAAAACAAAAACAAAAACACGAAAAAACACAAAAAATTAAACAAAATGTGTGTGTCTGTCTCTCTTCTCTTTTAAATGAGTTTTTCCGTTATTTGTTGAACTTGAAGGAGCGTCCAATACTAAAAAAATAATGGATACCCAAGAGTAAATAAATGAGAGCCGGTGTACGAAGTGAGTAAAATTTATATTCTAAACGAAATTTTTTAAACGTGATTTACAACCCAAGCGACAGGCGGCAGGCGATGGCCTTTACTACTAATTAGAATAAAATATTACGAGTTTCGTAACGTAGACCTTATGCTCAGGGCAGTGTAACAAATCATAGTTTTTGGTGGGAATTATTTGTATATACAACCGGAATGGCTCTCTAGAAGTTTTGGGGATGGAATCCTACTTTGTGTTTTATGTTCAGTATAGTGTAACAGATTAAAGTTTTTGGTGGCAATTTATTGTGAATACAAATGGAATGGATCTCCAAAGGTTTAGCACATGAATTCTACTTTGTGTTACGGCATGAAGACATTATTTTTGATTAGATTTGAATCTGCATACATAGGAAATGATGAATTTTTTTACAATCCTTTATCCAAATGGCCACAAACAGATATTTTTGCAACAGACAAAAACAAACGATTCTTATACCGCAATCGCAAACATTATAAGCTAAAAAGCAAGGGAATTCTATGCAGATTTAAGTGGTTCTTGTAAAGGGAATCACCTTTCAACTCAATTTAGAGAAAATTTCTGTTTTAACCCTAAAAAGACATACAAAATCCTTAAAATTTTAGTCTAAAAAGGTCATACACAATACACCACGCATAGCGGCGTAACATATAGAATCATAAACGTAGATTTTCAATAACGCTGTCGCTTTCATTCTGTCTCTTATACCACTCACAAATACATAGCGCTCCAAAATAGTTTTGAAATACGAAAACAAAAAAAAAACTAACCACGGCACAAATTCTGTTTATTTCGAAAATAAACGGAGAAGAAAATTTGGAAAATTTCATTTTTAAAGAAAATTTTTCAGTATAAATTTGAATATGAACGGGAAAAGAACGTGTGTGTAGTAAAACTTTAAAATGAAAAATTAAACAAAAAAAAAAAAAGAAGGAAATTAAACAAAAAGTATTTTTAAAGAATTAAAACAACAACAAAACCAACAAGTACAACTATTAGTCAGAAAAGCACTTTAATTCAATTAAAAAAAAAAACACAAAAAAAGCATCGGAAATATTGAAAAATAAAATAAAAAATATTCCGAAATATTGATAACGTTTTAAAAGAAAAATAAAAGGAAAAATAAAAATTAAAAAAAATTTAAAATTTTTGCAATTAAAAATAAATAAATACGTAACTCAAAGAAGAAAACAAAAATTACAAAAAAAAATAAAAAAAAATAAAAATAAAAATAAAATTCGAAAGAAATTTTAACAGAATCAATACGTTTACGTAGGTAAACAGAAAAAAATTCTTTAAATAAACAATAGAAAAAATAAATTGCAGTAGAAAATATTGGAATTTTAAGAGGAAACTTAAAAATTTTATATTTAAAAACATCAAAAAAAGAAAACAGAAAAATAAATAAAATTCTAATTTAAAAAAAGAAAATTTATAAAGCTTCCCGCCTTTTTCTTCAAACACATATTCGGAAAAATGCATCGCATTCACCTATTTCTCCTTAACACCCTTATTTTATCCTTCATAATGACAGGTAATAAACACAAGGCATATTTCACCTTTTTCTCCTCTTGCAAAGTAATTTCTCTTGACTTCCCGTCCTGTTTTTAATAGCTTCAGCTATAGAATGCTACAATTGTGAGTCGGTGTCGGAACCAAATTGTGGTGAAGATTTCAGTACGGAAGAATATTTTAAAATTGATTGTGATCAAGTGGCACCGCCACGCTATCTAAACCATGATTTGGAATCATTTAATGCAACGGCATGCATGAAAAAAATTTATAAAGGTGAGTAAGGCAAAAAGAAATCATTATTTATGATGCCACGACATACATACATATACAGGGATCGGCGCACTTAATATTGTCAAGTCGAAATACGACAGTTTAATTAAATTTACCATTTTGTATAAAAAATCGTTCCGTTTTCCTTTTATATCAATACGCATACGTCAACCACTACTTCAATTTTTTTTCCTTTCTTTCCAAAAACAGTATTCGTATTTGAGATTTTCTAAGGTACGGTTTCAGGTCTTTTAGGAGGACTTGGATATCAAGTACTTGTGCCAACCATCCGGATCATTTTAGAGACTTTTAGGCGGAAGTTATCCTCTCAGCAACTAAGTGGTCGTTCAGTAGCAGAATATTGTCTAAGGATAGTCTATCATACACAGGCAGTCACCTTCGAACCTCATACCTAGACCAAGCTTTTTCATGAATCTCGCCTATATCTCCACGAAAACTCAAATTATTCTTCATTTTTGTGCATAAGCACATACCCTGCAAAGGTGTTGAGGAACAACTGACTACAAAGAGTACCATAAATACGTACATAATTGGTCATTACAATACTTTAGTCAGGATTACGACCTAGTTTCTCACCCACTTATGTTGTTTGCGTTAATTTTTATATTTCTAGTGGGGGACCTGCTGAGAGGAAGTTTCCGAAGGAATATTTTTTCGTATTTCATTTTGTTGGAGAGATCTGACCTGGCCACGCGTCTAATAAGCCAACAAATTACTACTAGACCACAGCGACTTCTTCTACAAGGAGTACCGTTCTGGAAGAACCTTGGTACTCGAACGAGAGAAACACACCGTCTTGTCCTTGACATTCCTCAGAAACTGTGTGACTCAGGATAAAGGACATTGCCGATATATAAGTCACTCTGGATGGTTTGATTTCTAGAAAATTCTTCTAAAATGAGATCTTCCTCTCTCCTGAGATATTATTTCGTAAGCTTGCAGGCAATATAAAGATTGTGTCTCTCTTATTATTACAAAATAAAAGTTGCACAGAATTGTTAACACTTTAAGTGGCCGACCCTGTATATCTAAAATTCTTTTTTCTATGAGTTCAATTCAAATATTTAAACATTTTCTGGTTTTATGGTTTATTTCAGAATACAAGTTCTCAAATACGTACGCAGCTGTTATTTTGGCGACGTTAATGATACAAACAAAAAATTGGTTGTCGCATGGATCCATCTATGATGGACTATCAAGATGTTCAGTGTTTCGTCTGTGACAATGAGAATTTCTGTAATAATGCACAAAGTTTTAAAATCATAAATCAGTCACCAATTATTAATTATTTAATATTCTTTATTATTATTTTAATAACCAAAATATTCTTTTGAATTATTGTTAACGAAAAAAAATTAATTTTTTTCTCTTTTTCCATAATTTTTTCCTTTTTTTTTTATTTATTTATTCGTAGCTTGTAGTTAAAATTTTAAAAGAATTTAGATTTTAAATTTAAAAAAAATTAAATAAAATGTTTAGCTTTTCCCCTCTCAATAATAAGAGTGTGAATTTTCAAT
>QOCX01000311.1:21141-33654 GCA_005959815.1 Sarcophaga bullata | reverse complement strand
GCAAAGTATTCATAATAAGAAGTTCTATTCTAAAAAAAAACAATCATCATTTCTAAGAAAAAAATTAAAAAGTACTTTGAAATCTTTGAAGATGAAAGAAAAGTTTTGTTTGAATAAAGTTTCTTCTGCTTGAACGCATGAAGACCTGTATGCCCGGGAAAACACAAACCCAAGGAGGCGGAACGTTTGACAGCAAGTGATGAAATTTTACCAAAGAAGGAAAAAAGTGAAAAGCAGAGCAGTACGTAAGCACAGAAGAACTCCTGCTTGATCTTGCTACTCTTGATGTACACGAGAACTTGTAATCGTTGCAATCATTAGCTATTTTTAATGGAACTAAAACGGTTGTCGAAGCCGCAAAAGGCACCTTTTATACTGTTACACTTATTCAATTAAAAAATTTCTTAAATAAAAGCAAACAACTAAAGTTTCCTTTGTAATGTTGGGTGCAAAACTGAGTATATGTGATTTATTTTTGTTCTTTGTCTCTTGACCTTAGCTTACATGCATTTTACTTAAGTCCTAAACCACAGATAACAATAAAAAACTTGCTTCCGCAAATTAAAGTGAAAGATATTGCAACATGTACTCACTTCTGCTCTTCCATTGTATAAGAAAATCCTGTTGGGTCTCAAACACTAGAAATGAAAACACAACTTCTAAGTTTTATATGCTTTCTATATTGTTAATGTATAATAATATTAATAAATTTAAATATTTTAAAATATTTTTTTCTTTTTTTTTTTTTTTGTTATTTTTCTTTCGTTTTTTTTTTCATTTCTAATTTAAATATTTTTTAATAATAAATTTAAACACTTATAATAATAAACTAACATTTAAATTTTAAAATTTCGTTTTCAATTAATATTACTATATTGTATAGATATATGTATGTATGTATGTAAATATATATATGTATGTATAGCTATTTTTATTCATTTTTTTTTTGAATACTTTTTACATTAATATGCTGTCTATCGATTACGATATTATGATTTTAAATATAAATTTAATCGAATATTATTCTTATGGCCCGCATTTAAATTATTAATTATTAATTTAATTTAATGTCTAATGGTATATTAAATAAATAAATAGATCTAAACATTTAATATTGTGATTGTAATGCTTTTTGTTTATTATTTTAAGAGTATTTTTATTTCATTTTATTTTGTGTTTTTATTTTTTTTTTTTTTTTGTCCTCTAAGCATCATTTCTGTTCTCTTGACCTTTAGCTTACATGCATTTTACTTAAGTCCCTAAACCAGCAGGATAACAATAAAAAACTTGCCTTCCGCAAATAAAGTGAAAGATATTGCAACATGTACTCACTTCTGCTCTTGCATTTGTATAAGAAATCCTGTTGGGTCTCAAAACCTAGAAATGGAAAACACAACTTCTAAGTTTTATATGCTTTCTATATTGTTAATGTATAATAATATTTAATAAATTTAAATATTTTAAATATTTTTTTCTTTTTTTTTTTTTTGTTATTTTTTCTTTCCGTTTTTTTTTTCATTTCTAATTTAATATTTTTTAATAATAAATTTAAACACTTATAATAAAAACTAACATTTAAATCAATTTCGTTTTCAATTAATATTACTATATTTATACGTATATATGTATGTATGTATGTAAATTATATATGTATGCATAGCTATTTTTATTCATTTTTTTTGAATACTTGTTTACATTAATATGCTGTCTATCGATTACGATATTATGATTTTAAATATAAAATTAATCGAATATTATTCTTATGCCGCGATTTAAATGATTAATTATTAACTTTAATTTAATTCTAATGGTATATCAAATAAATAAATAAATAATACATTTAATATTGTGATTGTAATGCTTTTTGTTTATTATTTAGAGTATTTTTATTTCATTTTATTTTGTTTTTTATTTTTTTTTTTTTTTTAAATTAAATTATTTTATATTTAAATTTTTTCTGTTCTTATGAAAACTTATTAATAAAAAAAATTTTAAAAGTTTTATTTTATTTAAAATAATTAAAAAAATTTAAAAAAAAAATTAAACAAAATCAATAAAAAAAATATTAAAAATTTTCTACGAGAAAAATCTTGGTAATAAGGAACCTCTCCATCAATGCCTCCTTTATTTAAAAAAACACTTCCGTTTTGAATCATATTTCTGCCAAATATCAGATGTTCGAAACACTTCGATTACAAGCTTCAATACTTAATAGTTCTGGGTAATATCAATGGTCTACTGCAAACACTATAGCTTGTTTGGTTGAAATCTACAGCGAAATAATTTACTTACTTACCTAATTGCGATCATTACAACCCAGCTTCTTACACTGTTCTTATGGAACTTATTACTTTTGGCATCCCACGATCCTGTATTTTATAAAATTTATCTTGGGCCGCTGGACTAGTGTGAGATTCTATCAGATGATTCTAATGGTAAATTGAAAGGTAAACGACATTCCTTCATTCAGATGACAGCATTATAAGTCACTCATAGAAAGTTTACTGCATTACAGACACCGAGAATAACGGTTTAGCGATTATGTTGACATACCGAATCCTTGTAACTAGAAAAACCATTGCGAAGTAGTTCATTTTCTTCCATTGGTCATTACAACCCATTTAGTCAGGATATCAAACTGCCTTCTCTCCGCCCATGTTGTGTGGTATAACCTACAGATAAACAATGTTTCCTAAACGAATGGTTTCTTCATTTCAACTACTTGCTTTCCAAGCGCATAAAAAAATATTTTTTTTTCTATTTTTTTAAGATATTAGAGCTGAGGTTTGAACTCAGAGGTCTCTCACACTACCAATTAAACCTATGACGATTACAAATTGGCATGCCTTCATTCGAAAAGTCGAATGGGTTCAAGTAAACGTGAAAAGAGTGTAGAAAAAGAAAACAGAGTCAAATGATTATTAAAAATTGTTAAAAGAAAGGTTAAAATTCTTGTTTCGTTGTAATTGCGTAGTAAATATGAGAAATTTTTATAAAAAAAAGAAAAACTTTTTAATTTCCTTTCAAATATTGTAGATTAAATTGAAAGTTTAAGATTAAAAAAACAAAATACGAGTATCATGTCAAAAATGTAAGGCTATTTATTTGGAAATAAAGTGTCAGAAAACATCATACTACCTACTGCATATTGATGTCGATGCCATCTTTGAATGCTATTCAAAACGACGGATAAGTTTAATAAGAAGTTTCGTAAATTCTTCCGTTATGTATTAAACGCCTTAAAAAGAGGATGGACTTACCTCCTCAATATCGAGGACGAAAATTTTTTTATACATTTTTGACTTGATACTTGTTTTTTATAAAACAAAAGAAATATAAAATCTGTGTATATGTTTGTATAAGATGTTATCATAAATATAATAGACGTTTATATTTTTCTTTTCTTTTTTTATCTATTTGTCTCATTATTGTAATTATAATTATTAATTAAATTTAACACATTTATATATAATATATACTATTTTTTTCATTAAACATTATTATTAATTTTTTTTAATATTAATTCAATTCTTTTTTTTTAATGCTAATAAAGTAAATGTTATTTGTTTTTTGTTATTTGTTTTCTTTCATTTATAATATATTTTATATTTTAATAACAATTAAATATGAAGATTTGATTTATGTTACCAATTAAATTAATTAATGAATATGATTATTTTATATGTATTTATTAAAACATAATTTAGTTAGAATCACTTTTATTATAATAAAAACCAAACAAAACAAAACAAAACAAAAAAACAAATGTAAATAAAGAAACAAAATTTGTTTGTTTTTTAAAATCATGTATACAAGGTCTAGTAAACAATAAATAAAACAGTTAAACAGTTTTATTTAACAAAGTCTGCTTTAACAATCTTAAAAAATAATATTTAAAAAAAAATAAAAAACAAAAAAGGGAAAATTTAAAAAAAATAAACTTGTAATGCTAGAGACTTAATAAATAAAACTGATAAAGTTTTTTAATTTTTTTTTTTCTTTATTTGAAACTACAAATAAAAATAGTAATAATAATGATAATAATAAAGAAAAGCTCTAAAAAATTGAGCCAAATTTTTTTTTGTATTTTTCATTTTGTTTCTTTAAAGTAATTTCTGTTTTTATTTTGTTTTTTTGTTTTATAATAAGAAATTAGTTAATAAACAAACAAAAAAAAATAATAATTACAATGTTGCTTGTTAAATCATAATAATAATAATAATAATAATATACATCTGTAACAACAAAAAAAATTTAAAAATAATAATAATAATAATAATAATAATAATATTTTATATACAAGATATGAATTAATTAATTTTTTGGATTTTTCTTTTCTACCAACATTTATGTTTTTTTTTTCTTTCTTTCATTTTCTTTACTAAAATTGTTTAAAAATTAATGAAATCAGTCCATAGGGGTTTTTTATTTTTTGATTACAAAAAAAAAANAAAATCAAAAGTTATACAATATATATGTACACATATAGTATGTATAGTAGTAAACAAAACAATAAAGCGAATTAATATAATTAACAAGAAATATTTATAAAGTTTATAACAAACAAGTCATATAAAATTAATAAAGAAATTAAAAATTTATATAATATTTCTTTCGGTTTTCATAAATAAAACAAAACAAATTGATTTTTCTTAAAATTCTTAATTTGTATTTTTTTTTTCTTTTTTCACAATTTAGTAACAATTCATTTTACTCGTATGCCATTAGTTTTCTTTTTTTTTTTAACAATTTGTTGTTATTTAAAGAAATATTGTTAAAAAAAAATGTTTTGATTAAACAAAGCAAATGTAAGAAAAGTTTTGAAATTGGGAAAATAAAAATAATTAAATTCTTTTAAACATTGTTCCAAAACAAAATGGTTTAATAAATGTTCGAAAAATATTCTAAAGGTTATATCTTACTGTTTGATTTTCCAACACTTGCGAAATCGTAGTTCTAATTTTTTTTTTTTAGAATGCAAAAGTATTTTAAAAAAGTTTGTAACATTGTTTAGATACTTTTAAAGCAAAGAATAAACTTGAGTTTTAATTCAATTTGAATTTTTAATTCTATTACAATTTCTTAACAGCATTTAAAATTCAAACTGTTGGTATTAAGATATCAAATGTAGCTTAAAAGTACAGAAGAGAAAATCAAAAATAATTCAAAGGTTACTTAAGAAGAGTATTATTTATAAAAAGTTGCTGAAACTATCTCTTAATGCCTATAACAGTTTGATAGTTTTTAAAAAAAATTTGCTAACAATTCTTTTCAAGCATTTTTCCAAAAAGTGTGAAGTCTTTTCAATTTAAAATTCATGTTGAAACTAAAAAAAAAAACCACTTTATGTTTGTTTTTTTATTTTAAATGTGTTTTTAAAATCATTTAATTACTCTTTTCGAAATTTCAAAACTCTTCTTTTTTTTCTTAGGAGTATTTGTTGTTTTAATAATATTTTCCTATTATTTTTCTTTATGAACATTAACAAATTCAGAGTGTGTGTGTGGTTTAAATATTTGTTTTGTTAGCTTTTGATTACAATGAAACGTTATTATTATTATGTATTAATTTTTTTTTTTTTTTTTTCTTTGTGTATAATTTCTATTTCCTTTTTTCTTTATTCTATTGGATATTGGTAAGAATAAGCTGTTAGCAATCTATTTCTATTTTTTTCTTTTATTTATTTATATGTATATATATATAAAGATGTATGTAAGTATGTATTAGATAAAGTTAAATGTTTTAATTGATTATTTTTTATTTTCGTTTAACGCTTTAGTTACAAATTTTGGACAAAATGAAATGAAAATCTTCAGTTGTTTTCTTTTCTTTTTGTTATTGGTTTTGTGTTTTCAAATTTAAAGAACACAATTGTACGATTATGCTTCGACAAGTGCAATTTGAAGAAATCGGTTAATTTAAGTTAAATTTAATGTTCTTTTTTTATAGTTTTATCATAAGAAAAAAATCTAAACATTAGGAACATTTTTGTTTGTATATAAGAAATATAGCGAGGAGAGCAAGGAAACCTGCCATTATTTCCTTTGTTTTTCTTTTCTTTTGTTTTTTTTTTTCATTTTTGGTAACAAGGAATAACATTTTAGAAGACATCTATAGTATTTCATTTTATAATGATCGGCGGGGGTGGGAGAGTTAGGGAGAGGCTTTTAGATCCATATTAAGCTCTATATATATATATATATTCATAACGTATATAAAAGCTTTTAAATAACACAAATTTTAACACAACTACATAGTTATACAATACAAAAATGTTTTGAAAAACAAACGTTTATTTCAACGTTCAAGTCCTTTGAAGACACAGAGAGATATAGAGAGAGAGATAGTGTGTGTGTGTTAGAGAAGAAACATGAAAAGCTGTTACATTTAAACTCCCACAAAGCCATAGACTTCTAAAACACGTATTTCAAAATCACCCGAAGGACATAGTGGGGGATTATTAAACGTTTTACAACTATCGGTTTTGCCAAAGCGTATATTTTCATCCATCCATATGGCTTGGCCCTCACTGCAAAGAGTTAAAATGGAAAAAAAATTAATGTTAAAAATAAAAATTTAAAAGAAAAAAAATAATATAACTTACCCTCCTCCAATGGTTATCATTTTCGAATCGGCTGCCATAAAGAGTTCAGAAGAGTGGCCTAAATCTTTGTCATTATCTATGCCCACCCAGGGATATTTGGCTCGTTCGGGATACAGTGAAAACAAGAATGTTTCGCCGGTACCAAAGTAGGCTTGTCTTTGGCCTTTGTCATCTTTAATGTTGCGCTCAAACCAACGTGAAGAGCAATAAGCTCCAAATACCTAAAGGCAAAATAAATTTTATTATAAAGAAAAAGGAATCTATATATGTTATGTTATCAATTACCTCATTATTACAAGTCTTAATCATCATTAATGTGGGTTCATGTTGTTCCACGCGTACATAAAATGTGGTTAAAGAGCAGCCATGTTCTTCGGTGGTATAAAGCATACAGGCTATGACACTGGTTATTCTAACTGGCAGCCAAGACCACAAAGTGAAAAGCTGAATTAAAAATAATTATAAAATTATTATTAATATTAAATTAAAATACATGATAAAAAAAAAAGAAACAACATAATAAACATCTTAAACTTAAAAGAAAAAATGTAAATAAAAAAAAATTAATTTCCCATGCTTTTTGTTAATATTTTCTTTTTTTTTTTTTTTAATTAATTTAACAAGAACAATAAAGAAAAGAACAGCATTATTTATTATTAATAATAAAAAGAATTGAAAAGAATTGAAAAAAGAAATAAAATTTAACCATGTAAACGATAACTGTATTGGTTTTTATGTATGTTTAGCAGGTAAGGGTAAAAGTGTATTTTTGGTTGTGTTGATTTAATTGAAATTACGCTTAATGTGACCCTGTAAGAAAAACAATTTCAGATTTTTGAAATCGCTTGTCTTGCAGAAGCGGGAGCTTACTTTGGGTTACTGGGACTTTTTGGTTAGAGAGTAAGGATATAAAAATTGAGGAACAAAACTTTTTTCAAATTCATTGATACACAACGCTTACATTGAATCTCTCTTTTATGGTTTTAATTAATTTCTTAACATCCATTGTATTCATATTCTAAAGAGAGAATAAAAACCCGCTTTAAATTTAAATTTATTTCTTTTATTTTTTTTTTTTAAATTATTATATTCAACATCACATAAAAGGGGGGTCAACAACATAAAGAGCAATATTTTATAAAAGAATGAAGGATGAGGTAATAATAGATGGTTTTAAAAAGACAGGAAAGGTATTAATTTTATTAAAAAAAGGCTAACATTTTCTGTGGTCTATTCTATATTTTATTTCTCCTTTTTTCCTTTTTTTTTTTTTTTTTTTTTTGTAAAAATTAAAATTTATATTAAAGCGATTCAAAAAAGAAAAAATAAAGAACTTGAGTGATTCTATTCCCAGTTTATTTATATTCGAAACAATTAAATTTCCCGTAAATATTTATAATGAAAGAACTAGAAAATTTTCAAAATTCATATGTGCTCCAAACGTAAAGATAATACCTTTTCGAAAAGGATATTCCTAGGCAACTTATAATTTAAATTCATCAAAGTGTAGAAACTGATTTTCATTGACTGTAACAAGGGTAATGAAAAAGGTGTTTTGGTGTATAAAAAAGTGTTGTTGAATTCTGTTTATAAAAAAAGAACCCATTTTAAGAAATAAAAAATGTGACTCTACAATAATAAAAAAATATTTAAAAGAAAACAAAAATTATACATTTTTGACACTAAAACATTACTAAGACGACACCAAAAATTCACACTTACATCCTCATTTTGACAAACGGTAGACTTTAAATTATGTATGGGATAAACACCCATGGCAATGGCTCTATGGCCAGGGGATTTTTCACCCTAATGTTTTTGATAATTTTATTTTTTAATAAAAAAAAAATTTAAAGAAAAATTTTTTAAAAATAAAAAAGAATTTGGAAAAGAAAACCAATAAGCCAATTTAAAATAAAGATAACAAAAAAAAATTATAATTTTTCAGGAACACAAAAAAAAAGAAGATAATTAAGGAAAATTGTATATTTTTTATTAAGAAAGACCAAGCAGTCAAAAAAAGTAGGTACAGCGCGCACGTAGAGCGTAGAGAGCATATTTTTTTTAGCAATTATTTTAAATTAATTTTATTTGATAAATATATTCAGCAGCATTAATAAAAAAAAAGTATTTAAAGAAAGAGAAAAATATTTCATTTAATATTTGTATATAAATAACGACTATTTAAATTATTATTATATAGTATATAGAGTATATAGAAACAAATAATTTCATTTATTTACTTTATATTGTTTTTATATTTAGAAAAAAAACAAATAATTTTTAGAAAATATAAACCAATCTCGAATTTTTATTTGATTATAAAAGAAAATGTTTAAGATTTCCAGTTTTTTTTTTTTGGTTTATTTACTTGGGATAATTATGAATTAAAGAGAAATAGCAAATGATAATAATGGCTTTTGTTTTAAACAAAAAATAAATAAAGAAAAAAATAAAAAAAAAATTTAAAAAAAAATTGAAATTTGTTAGTTTAGAAAATAAAGGAACACTTTAAACACAACAAAAACAAAAACAAAAACAAAAACGAAAAGAAAAACTAAACATTTTTTAAATTTTTATTATAACAACCAAGCCATTTTCATTACCAAGTTCCGACAAGTTTCGGTGTGGTGTACCTTCTATTTGGAAATTTTTATATGAATTGGGTTTTGATTTTTTTTTTTCGATTTTTAATGATTTTTTGCAAACATTAATGACAGGATATTTAAGATTTAAGTTTGTTGAGATTTGATTTACAAGTGATGGTTTACAAATATATGGTTATAAGAAAAAGAAGAAGAAAAAAAGGAGAGACAAAAAACGTTTAGAATATTGGCGTGTTATTAACTAATAAATTAAAAGAAAAAATATAACAATAAATTGTAATAATAATAAAATATAAATAGTAATAATATAGAAATAAAAAAATGTATCTGTATGTGGGTGTTTGTATAGGTATTAGTTACTTAAATTATAATTATGAGTTTTTATTACAATTTAATGATAAGCTAGAATAAAAATGACTAACAAGCTAAAGCTACTTAAACATTAAAGCTTAAATGTAAAGGACAACTAATGTTTTACAATGTGATAATGATGATCAAAAATAATGCATTATGAATAGAGAAATACTAACTAATGGAATGGAATCGAGATTGTTTTAAAACGAAAATTATAAAAATTTATACCTAAAGTCCCGAACAAACATAATTTCGAATAAAAAAAAAATATTTTTAAATAAATTTGCAACCACACCCCAACAGTAACGTAATGAAGTAGAAGAAAATAAGTCGAGCTTAACATTGTTGTTAAGGATTGAATGGAGATAAAGAATCCTTCATCTATTGAATAAAATTTCCATTAAAAAAGGTTTCAAATCTTGACTTAAACGGACGTTTGTATTGGTGTATACAGTTATTTTGCAACAGATTGACTTGCAATGAAAAAAACTTTCAAAACTTATAATAAGACTTCAATCCTTAAATATTGCCGTAATGGTTGCCGATGCCAAACTAACTTAAAACTTAAAATTAAAATTTTTTTTTGTAGGCCTATTATAACGTTTTTAACTTTAGTAGACAATAAGGAGAGAGGAAACTAAATCGTTAATAAATCTTACCTCTCTAATGGTGAGTGTGTGTGACATCATTTGTATATTGACTTGTGATTGACTTGTTGGTAAATTATCGCTGGAACGCGATTTCACTAATTGTTTATTACCGCTATTCAAAACGGAACGGCTTTTTAATAGCATTTCAGTCTTTAAAAATATTCTAGAAATATATGTGGAACTAAAACAGAAAGCGGAAAAACCAATTAAAATATTTTTACAATACTTTGTTTTCACAAGTGGCGTAACATACCTTAGTCCCCTAATACTAAAAGCGGCATGTAATAATTTGGCCGGTGATACTGGGATTTTTTTGCAAAACTTAATTAATGCGCTTGCAATGTCATTTTTAATATTATCCGGACTCCATTCGTTGTTTGATTGACACTCCTTGTGGAAGAGATTTAAAATGACTAAAGCAATGCGATATAAAACTTTAATGCCTTCATGGAAAAAACAATCCATAATGCGTACTAAATGCTGGAAGGGTAGACCAGCTAATATCCACCAGCACCAATCCATAAAAACACGCTCTAGCTTAACACCCGGACAAATACGTTGAAAATATGAAACAGCATTTTTCTAAATGAAAGCGAATAGAAGAGAAAAGAAAATTTATTTTTATTCTTGCTTTTTAATTGATTTGTTGTTTGTAGCATCATGCATTGATTGACTGACTGACTTACTGTGTGTTTTTTGGCAATTTGCATAACAGTTTTCCATGTCACTTCATGCAATAGTTTCGTTTGATTTATGAACACTTTATCCTTGCTACCCACTAAAGCGGCCAAACAATGATAGGCTTCCTCCTCTGTAAAAATATAAACAAAAAACAAAACAAAAACAAAGATTAAACATTTCATATTGCAAAGGGCGTTCAAAATATAAATCAATTTAAAGTGTTTAAATATTTTTCAAATTGACCTCAAATACGATATTTCCCAATATGAAAATGAGAACAGTTTTTTTTTTAATTATTCAAGAGATTTATTACATTCACGCGCTTAATTATTTGTTTTTCTTTTTTATTTTTGACTTTTGGCTTCAAGCCAATATATTTCACAGTTTGTTTAATTCTTTTTTTTATTTTTTGTAATTTTTTCTTTAAATGATAAACAGCAATGGACTAAAACAAACAAAAAGAAACAACAACAATATTTTACAATTAAAATCAAAAAACAAAAACAATAAAGAAATTATTGAAAACGAATTCTTCTTTTCTTCTTCAGGTTTTTCCACAATCTTTAATGAGTAGGCAATTAAAAAATTTTTCAGCGTATAAAACAAAAAAAATTAAAGTGGTTCGGAAGGAATTTTTTTTGAAAATAATAAAATTAAATGTGAAAAATAAATATAAAACATGTACAACCAAAAAAAAAAAAAAATAACGTTCAAAAGAATTTAAAAAAATTTTAAATATTTAAACGAAAAAAAAAAAATTAAAAAATATCAAAAAATAAAAAGCACACAAAATAAAAATATTTTTGAATAAAAAAATTCAAAATTATTATTAAATAACCTAACATATTGCTTACTCTCTGTCGTAGACCGTTGTTTCGTCCACAGTCGCGAAACGGCGCAAAAACTCGTCCATATTCTGGAAAAAAATTTTTAAATTGAAATCTCTGACTCATAAGAGATTTCTACGTAGCTCCCACACTCTACAATTGGCCAACAATATCACATGAATTCTTTCTATTTAATTCGGAAATAGAGAATTTAACTAAACATTAAGAGACATCTGCAGTTAAAAGACGGAATATTCAATAATTTCTGGACTTAATGTACCGCTCTTGTATTACTGAAACACCAGTCAACTGGCAGCTGAATATCAACACATAAAAGCTGGAAAATTAAGAAATTCGCAGTCGAATTTGAATGGACCAGACATATTTTGAAATGCTATAAAATCACTTCTAATGGATAAAAGGCTCTGTTAAACAGTTACATTACTAGGCAGGAAGTTTTTATTGGCACAAAAATAGCATCCTGAAGTTCGTTAGGGCAACAGTGTTAGGGAAGGTATTATTAGTCGCCGCAGCCAGGGTTCGAATCCCCGGTCAGACATCAAAAACGGAATACAAAAAAAAATTTCTTCGGCGATTTCCTCTCAGCAGATTTCTGGCAAGAACTCTGAGAGCAAATAAAATTGCCATGAAAAGTTTCTCAAAAAATCTGTCGTTCGAAGTCGACTTTAAATTGTAGGTCCCGCTACTCATGTATAAAATTAAAACACACAACATAAGTGGTGTGAGAAGCTAGGTCATAATCCTGACTGAAGGGTTGTAATGGCCAATTA
>QOCX01000311.1:5981-20203 GCA_005959815.1 Sarcophaga bullata | reverse complement strand
ACGAGTGTACGAGAGTATAGAATAAATATTTAAATTGTTATTAAGTTTTAAATGCATTTATTGTTGCTTTTATACAACATTTGTTGGGTTATGTATTGTTAGTTATCAGTGCTAAAAAGTGATTTAAATGTGATACAAGTAACCCCATTGTATTGTAATTGATAAGAGGAAACATTATCCATATGTGAACTTAGACCGAAAATACGTTGGCACTGGCGTTAGTTAGTGTTGTTAGAGAGAATAGCTTGCGCTGCTGCTAAGCTTTGTTTTTTTCTTAACGCTTTTAGGCAACATTGTATAGAGATGGTGGTTACCTCTGTTACGAATGATTATTGTCTGCCTGAAGAGAATGAAACGATCCTTCACTCACACTGTCTACAACGACTTGATTTAGGATTTAAACTTTATAGAGGCAATGAGGCTCTACTATCAAATTAATCGTCCAAAAATTTAAATCAGTTTTCTTTGTGCAATAAAAATGAACTGCAAGTGTGTATTGTAAAATAAACATTGTAATCAAAAGTAAATATTTTTACCCTTACTAAGTATCCCTAAAATTGCTGCTTAAAGATCTTTTTTTTTTCACAATAAACTACACTCTTGTGCCAGTCCTCAATATGCACAGCTAATCAGTAGAAAACAAAAAAAAACAACTGCATTGACAGCAATAAAGGCCTGTGGCTAGGGGCAGAGGCTGAGATTGACTTTTTTTAGTTAGAGGAGGTATGAACCTATTGCAACTAGTTAAAGTCGGTAATAAATAGCGTGCAACAAATACAATACAAAGAGGGCAAAACTATATAATTAAGAAAATAAATACGAAAAGAAAAAACACAAAAAAAAAATTATAGAAATAATAACTGATAACGATTAAAACAAATAGAAATGATGGCTTGCTACACACAATTGAAATAAAAATCAAAATAAAATAAAATAAAATAAAATCAAAAGAAAAGAAAAGAAATTAATTTACAATAGACATCAAATATGGTACGTAGTATAACAGGGTCCGATAGAGTTGAGTGCATAGCGTAGAGATTTCAAAATTGATTTATTCTTGCTTGCTTTCTTAGACCATTGATCTCCTCATAATTCAATGATGGTTGGCAAAAATTCTTTATGTATTATTGCTTATCAGTTGTATTGATTTCTAATTGCGTTCATAAGCACTTACATAAATATCGGGTGTGGCAAAAATAATATCATTATGGGTACATGGCTGATATGAATATGTTGGAATCACAAATCTGTTAACCGGAAAGTTAAACTCATGGATAAAATAAACATACACCACATGGGTGGTGTGCAAAACTAAGTTGTATCCTGACTGAATGATTGTAATGACCAATGAAGTTTAAGCGAGTAATATAATTATTGCTGAAGATATCAAATACTTTTAATTCTTACAAACGTTCGAAACAATTTCAAAGTATTGCACTCATTTGAACTTAAAAAGCCTCTTTATTTTGTGAACAAAAAGTCTCTTTGCTTTTCGAACACGCCTTGTACATTTAGTAGACACAATATGGTGGCCTAATGTCTCATCGATTTTGCGTATATTTCTTACCACACACAATAATCTATGCAATCACTTGTGGTGAATTCTTTTAGTGAGCAGGCTGGCCGTTACCCTATGAGCTAATAGCCACTAGGTACTAAGTATCACAACGAATATGTGCAGCAATCAACGGATGGTTTGCAAATATATACTCAAATATATTTTGTAAGTTAAGCGTATAAGTACTTGCCCTCCTCCACCACTCAGCTATTTAAAATAATTCCGATCGTCATTTACTTAGCATTTACTCAACCCCAGCAACTATATGCCACAAGTTTTTTGAGTTTTATATTGTAATAGATGAGGATCTATTAATTTTTATGGGTCTATGGGTCTTCTATGTATCTGTCTGCAATTGTTATTGTTTGTTGTCATAGCTGTTATCATATCAAATCTATTATTTTGTCACCTGTCCTATATTATTATTAAGTTTATCTATAATTTGTATTTTTTTTTTCTTTTTATAACAAAAAAAAAAAAAAACAAATACAATAACAATAATAATAATACCTTTTAATTGTTTTTTAATCATAAAGTGTGAAAATACACAAGCGAAATTCAAAAGAAAAAATTAAAAAAGAAATCCCCACACCCATTTTAAGTGATTAATTTTCAATTATTTGTGTATCGAAATTATAAGGATTTTTTAATCGAATCAAAACTATTGTAAATCAACAAATCGATATTGGTACCGATGTATACTATACGAGTATAATACATATTTATAATATGAAATAATATTAATTGACATTAATTGTACACTTAAAGAAATCACTGTGTGTTATAAATTTTTCGAGAACTTCACTTACAAAAGTGAGGCAATAAATTTCGAAATGAGTTTCTAGAGGCCATAAAAATTGGCTGATAAGTAAACTTTAGAAAAAAAAACAAAAATGTTTAAACGATAAACAATATAAAATAATTGTGTAACAACAAAAATATTAAATATAAAATACTATGCTATGTACATGGTAGATCAAAAGTAAGGTCATAATATTATTAGAAATGATAAGGGCCTTGGTTTTAAGAGGTAGGTTTTTTCATTCCCAATGGAACTAGAAACTAAACTAGATTAATGGAACTGAGTGTCACTGTTTTCTTTAACTATCGCCATTTAAAACATCAGGATTCTTATTATCTTCTGATTCAACGCCAAAGATCACAATAGCTTAGCCCAGATTGATGTACAATTTAAACAATTTACACAAGAGTACATACAGTAAATAATTCATTAAATACAAACACTTTGCCTAACAGTATATGCTGCTCAACTTAATGTAGCATGTGACATAAAAAAAACTGTTATTATCGCTTAATATTTAGTAGGGCATCTCATTAAAGTTCTCTTCTATTGACTCGCAGTAAATAAACATTTTTTTTTAAATTTTATATCTTTTGTTTGAAATCTATATTTCATAAGTATGTGTGTATATGCATGAGTTAAATACTAAAATTATAATACACGACTACATGACAAAACTCACGAGTCTGTTCTTATTTTAAACCAATAGAAGAGCTCTCTACAATCGATTAACACACACACGAGTCACTGTAATACAAATAAATATAAAAATCTGATTGGAATTCAAGTATGAGAATTAAAAAAAAAAAAAAAAAAACAAAAACAAAATAAAAATATTTAAAAAATATTTTTTGCTGCAACGGAACAACACTTGAGGAGAGATAGATAAGCAGATAATAAATTTTTTTTTTTTTTGTATTCATTTTTATTGATATTGTTGGTGTGGTGTTGGCATAAAATGATGACGACCAGAGGTCAATTAAGTGAATGAGCGATGGATGGATGATGTTAACAGATATTTAGAATGGCTGACTTGGTTGGCTGTCTGCTAGACTTTTGATTTTTATTGCTTTACATATACATGGTGTTGGAAAAATAATAGCATAACACGCTGTAATATAGCAAAATGAGTAGCCTTTATATGAAGGATACTGTCTTAGAACTTAATCTACAATATTTATTGTTTAGCATTACGTTTATTAATTGAGAATCGTATCTGTTCGTTGCTTGTTAACATTTAAATATCTTTCAAGATGGCTTAACGTTTGAGTTACCCGGTATTTGAAAAGGGCTACCTACACAAACAATAATAATATTTCAAGTAAATACAATAATTTATTCAGTTTTATTTTTTATTGTTGTTGTTGATATAAATATTTAATTTAATTCTTTATATTTAACCTTTAATTTTAATTATTTATGAATATGTTTATGTGTGTTTAGGTATCTGCCTTAGTATTTGATTTTACATTCAAAACTTTTGTTATGATTATTCTATAATTTTCACACAATTTAGGTAAATAATACAAAAAAAATAATCATAAAATATTTAAAATAAATATTTAAACACAAGAAAAATACATACATACATACATATATGTATCAGTATACCATAATAACAACAAAAATTTTTGTTAAAAGCGCCATGAGAAAAAAATTTGAAAGCAATACATAAAATGTATACATATGTACCATACGTACATATATGTATATCATATTGTACATGATGATAGTATATAAAGAAAATGAATAAACAAAAAAAAATGATTTTAAAACTTATTTTTAGAAAAATAAACAATAATTTTTTCATTTTTTTTTTTCTCTGCCTGTCTGTACGTATTTATTTTCAAATTGTAAATCTTTCAAATGAAACAGTTTAAATGAAATAAAATTTTTATTTTTTTTTACACCCGCTTACATATTTTAAAAGACGGACAAATTCAAAATTTATGCCCACAAACAAAAAAAAAAAAAGCAAAAGATTATTAAAATAAAAATCGTAATAACAACGTTTGTTTATCCAAAACAAAATATCGTTTAAATTTTTTAGTCTCACGTGTCATTAAAATCCAGTCACAAAAAAAAGTGTGATTAAAATGAGAAGGAACACAAACATGGAACATGAAAACACTTAAAAGCTGTATAATTCCATTAACAAATTCACACTCTATATAAAAAAAAAAAAAAAAAAAAAAAAATACCAAACAAAACAAAAAAATCAGCCCTATTCTAATATTCACCAGTAGAAAAAAAGCAAAACAATCATAATCAATCACTCGTCTCTTAAAGCAAATCTTATATAGGATGCCAAAAGGTTTATCTGTAGCAGATTGGTAGAGGCTGAATACCGAAACAAATGTCTTTTCTCTTTTTTTATTCTCTCTAACAACTTTATAAAGACATGGATTTTATACAAATGTCCTTGACAAGCTCTGTTAATAAATTCTGAGTTGTCTCCTCTTCAAATGCCGGATAACAACAGGATGAGATGCTCAGATACTGAACTTTTGTTCAGTAGGAGTACTCTGAAATACTTAAACTACTCATACAGCTTAAGACCAGTAAATTCTTAAAGAAAATTTTCCTAATAAAGGCAAAAACTTGAAGTTTACCCTGATGGTTCAAAGAGTAGTGGCAGGGTTAAGAATTCTGATATTAAACTTTCTAATAGGCTGCCTGAGCATTGCAGAGTTTTTCAATTAGAGGTTGTATCGCAATGAACCTAAATGTTGGCCTAAGTAGGACCTCTTCCTTTCAGACAACAGTATAAATTGAAAAACTTAAGCGTTTAATTTCAAGAAAGGGGCATATTTGCTAGCTTTCAAACAAATACAATTTTTTTTTAAATTTCATAAAACAATACAAAAAAACAAATGATTAAATGATAGAATGACGCTCATTTATTTATTTCAAACAAATACAATAATTTCCATATTAATTTATAAATGATAATAATAAAAAAATTAAAAAAAATTTAAAAAAATGTTTGTTTTTAATTTGATTGTACAAAAATTTATTCTTTTCATCATAGCAAAAAAAACTACAATAAAATAATTTAATATAAAACAATTTCAATTTTGTTTTGGGGTTTTTTTTGTTTTTTGCTCTCAGCCATAATTTTTCCATTATTTGATTTTAATTGTTAAATTTTAAATAAAACGATGCAAAAACAAATAAACAAGTAAAAACAGATACTAATTTTAATTTTTAACTGAATATTACAATTCAAATAATAATAAAATAAACGTTTAAATACTTAACACCCCCTGTGCTTTAAAAGAAAATACATTTTTTTATAAAAAATTTTTTTATACGGTAGGTAGATAAAAAAAACAATAAAGAATAAAGAATAAGGAAAAAAATAAAGAATATTATTAAATAAATAAAAATAAGTAAATATGAAATAATAATAACAATAAATAATAATAAACTAATTAAGTTGATTATTTAATAAAAGCTCGTTTATATTTAGAATAGAAATTTATTTTTAAATTAAACAACAACAACAACACCAGTACTATTTTACTTTGATGTTTACAACATGTTTACATTTTAACAGATAATTTTTTTTTTTTTATTTTTTTTTTTTTTATTTGAACATATATTTCAGTTTAATGGTTACATATAGTTGTTTTCTATTTGTTTCTTGGCTGTATATTTGTAATTTGCGCACATGCAGATATGAATTAAATTAGACAAACAGATAGGCGGACAGACACACTGACAGATAAATTGAATGGAAATTTTGTAAAACTCCTCTATTGTAATGTAAACTAAACTACAAATAATATTGTATTATAATTGACATGCGAGTATATTTTCTGTTATTATTAGACTTGAACGAATATTAAAAAAATCTTACTTTACAATTCTATAAAACAAAACAAAAAATATCAAAGTTCATGCCTTATTCGATTAGATGGATTTAATTGCCGTAAAGAGTATCTCTTTGATTGATTGCATTACAACTCCATTCTCTTTGAGAGAAAAAGATTGACAATTAGACCTGGAATTTATCTTCGCACATTTCCAAGTGGTTTGTTAAGTGGCATGTGGACTTACTTAAAGTTATACTAACGGTCGTATGCAACTGCCGAGAAATGACATTTACTGAAGGTACTTTAAAGAGGTATAAGACGAAAGTATTTAGCAATTTCTGTTTGGCTCTCAGGCAATGTAGAAAGAATCACGTGAGTGATCACCTCTCCCAATTTCAAACGTTTCGCAAACGTGGCCTTTATCAGTATCATTAGTTGTCTCAAAAGTACAGATTGATTCCCCAATTGTTATCATTTCGAGTATAGAAATTCAGTGAGACTGGGTTATCTTTTTTAAAATGTCAAAATAAGACTAAAACAACCATATCTAGCCCACCTAGTGTAAGTCTTCTGGAAATTTTGCTTTAATTTTTACATTACAACCATATATACTAGAACTATCTGTCATTTAAAGAAATCATGATCAAACTTAAGCAACAGATTGTGTTCAAGGGATGGATAGAAACTAAAAAGCCAAATAGATGATGTCACCCTCAACAAAGTTTGTCTAAACCTACTTCCCTAACAGTTTCTTCTCCTCTTCAAATTCCTCATCAGTTTTGTTATGGAATTCTAAATTGATTTACTTTGTATTGAATTAAGCCCTAGAATAACGCTAGTGCCTCGGATTCAAATAAAAAATCATTTAAACGTGAGTTCGAATATACATTTTGGTTTATGGATGGAATTTTTTTTAGCTCGAAACCTTTTTTTGTTTACAGCTTTAAGTTATTTTCCACTCACTGCGATTAGAGAACAATGGATTTTTAAATAATTTCAGTTATAATAACCCAACAGAGATTTTCTATTTTAAAAAATGCGAAACGTGAATCCACATGATAATGACAATAATAAGACGAGTCATTTCGAGCAGAGAATAACTAAGAAAATGATAATATTACTCTTCATTATTCCATTGAACTAACAAAGTTCAATACGTTTATACTTTTTTTTTAATTTAATTTTTAAATACTATGCTAAAGACAGTTCCATACATGTAATTGGTCTTAATAAATTCACTTGAAGTGTAACAACTAACTGCCGAAATTTGGCACATTAAGTCTTTTCAAATGCATTGTATAATTAGAGTTTGATGACTCAACTTGACATAAGTGAAGAATCTGCATAAGTATTCATTAATTATATTCTTAAATGCTGACTTACCAGACATAAAATGCAATAAAATCGATGTAATCGGATACAATACTGGACTGTAAGTGATATCGGGACAATCATAACCCAATACATTAACAATACGATCGGCAACAGCACGACCGGTACGCGTTAAATGATACGGCAAACAATGGGTTGCATCAACAAATGCAGGCAACATTATGGGTTTCTCTGATAGTTCTGTAGTGCCAAAAACCTAAAATACGAATAATACGAAGCGATAGTAAATAAAATCAATTTGTTTTATAAAATTAAAAAAAAATAAACATACCTGATGCACCATTTCCCAATAGAAACCCTCCACCATGGGTGGTTTTGTATTATGTTGGCCACATAGCAATGGCCACAACTGTGAACGTATAGGTGAGTTAATGGGCCAGGAATTTTCACGTAAAATATTTTTCACATCACGTTTCTTGCCCTGATCCAATAGCTGTTTGATTTCGGTGAAAGAACGCAATGCGGGTTCTTTGCCTGTAAAAAATTAAAAGAAAAAAAACAAAATAAATTATCATAAGTCGTATTAAAATATTAAGAAAAAATAATAGAAAGAAAAATAAGCATAGGTCAGGTACACATATACATATTTAAATAATAATCTAAGCTCTCCTGTATTCTATTTTTTGTCATATAAAAACAAATCATAAAATTAAATTTAATCACTGCTCTGTATCGCATAAAACAAAAAAAATTATTTTTTGATGTTTTTTGTGTAAATACTTGAAAAGTAAAAATAAAAATCAAAACAGTTTTGAAGTGCTATTTGTACAAAAACAAAACACATGTGATAACAGTTTTTTTTTTTTGCCTCAAATGGTCAAGTGACTCAAATATCACAACATTAAGTGTGTGTGTGTGTGTATGCAAGTGATCTGTGTTAATGATTGCAGTTGTTATCACATATTCCCTCTTAAACAAAAGAGTGAAACAAAAACAAGAACTTGTTGAACGAATTCCTTCGCTGGTGTTCTAGATTTCGATTCATCCATTCACTGCTACCCATTCAAAAATAGAAGGAAAAAAATGGATTTTATTTGTTGTTATTGTACCATCATATTTTATGTTTTACAACAGCTGTATTGAGATTAAAAATAATTGTTTATTATACAAGAGGCTAATGACAGGCACTGTTGTTATTGATCGACAACAAAACCACAAACTTTTGATGTGATCTTTTTATCACTAACAGACAGTCAGATAAAAAGTTTCTTTTTTTTTATACAAAACTGGGTACATTTTTAAGGGCAATAAAGCTGCAAAATATAGTCAATCAACCATATGCTTTAGTCAGGCATTTTATCAAAAATGGAATTAGGAGAGATATTTTGGATTGAACGAGCAATTGCCAATGTCATCACTGGCAATTTTGTTCCATTGCAACTTTTCATGTTGATTTACTAAACAAGAGACAGTAGTTCCATCCGTCTCTGCAGCCTTCTGCCAAAAACTCTGAGTGTAAAGAAAGAGAAAAAATTGGCATGAAAAGTTTCTCAAAAATCTATCGTTTGGAATCGACCTTAAATTGTAGGTAACGCCACTCGTGGGTAAAAATAAAAAACACAATATGGGTGGTGTGAGAAGCTAGGTTGTAATCCTAACTAAAGGGCTGTAATGACCAATTAATATAAGTAAGTTGGGCACAAGTTGACTTCCAGACACATATGCTTTGATTCCTTACTGATGTGCGATAAATTAGAAATTAAATCCCACAGTTTATGTCCCATAATACCAACATAATAATATCACAAGTAGTATGCGTTTTCTGTGACAAATTTATGAATAGATTGCACGATAAAATATCGCTTTCAGATAAATTGTTAACGATTCTAACTGAAGATGTAATGTCACCCAGTGTGTATTTCAATTACAATATTTCAACAACAGGAGAGACAACAGAGTACATATTTATGCCCAACCTGATCTTCATAATAACTTTTCAATATTTGAATTACAAATCGACATGGAAATACTGATGATATTATGTAGATATATATTCTATTATTATTATAATTTTCATTTTCTTTTTCTCCCTTCTAACAACCATATTTATTTAATAAAAATAATTTAAAAAAAAACTGTCAATATATGTACTCACTGAACATACCAAAAGAATGTATTTTTCATTCCAATAAAAATAACACACAAGATAACTATTATCGTGTACAACTCGATCATTAATTTGTTTAAAAAATTATCAAATCAAATAATGTCCAAATGTATTTCAATGAAAATTTTTATGAAAAAAAGAAAGAAAAAAAAGAGACGACGACAATGCCAACGACCATGTCTATGTAAGAAAGAAAATACATAATGAAAGGAAAATAAAAATTATAACAAATATATGAAAAAAAAAATAAATAAAAAGATGGATTTCATTTTTTTTTTTTTTTTTTTTTTTTTTTTTTTTTGTCCAAAATTAAACAAAAAATTTTTTGTATCACATAATAAAAATAATTTCGATTTTTTTTTGATGTTTTTTTCGATTTCTTTCTATTTTTTTTTACTCGTTCATATACAACAAATGACGCCAAAATAATAAATTATGGATGATCCAGTTATGGGGCTGCGTTTTGTATGGTGCTATGAAGAGTGAAACGCAAATGTGTACACCACTCATGGGCTTCAACAATTCTTTATAATTTTATAAGATTGATTATAACGATTGTGTCTAATTAGTTTATTGACGTTCGATCGATTTGCATTTTATTTTTATTCATTTATTATCGAAAAAAAAACACAAATTTATGACACAAACAAAAATAATTTTTAGATAAGGTTACCACCATCACCACCTCTATACACACTGTACTCCTTATACACTTTTCGTTAACAAACTCACTGACCGAAATAGTTTTTTTTTTTAATTTTTGATAAGATTTCAAGGGTTAATTTGTTAATATTATTTTAAGACCCTTTTTCTTCAGTTCACTTAATTTTTTATTATATTTTACACAACCATTCATTAAATCTCAAGTTTGTATACAGAAATAATTAAATAAAATTAAATAAAATGGAATTAATACTTGAGTAATAAAAATTTTTTACCTAGGAGGGGTGGTAGAGTAATATGATGGTTATAATAAAAATCATAAAGATATCAGACTTAGGTCTCTATTTGCTTCACCTTAATTTTATTAAACAAATTAGAAGTCACGTTAGTTGTGAATTTTTATTGTTGATTTTTTATAAAACAAAAAGGAATTAAAAACTATTGCGAGGGATGTTCTAGAAGGTATTAATGTTAGTGTTAAATTTCAAATGCCGGCAAATGTAAAATATACTATTGGGATATGCTGAGTTTCCTTTGGGAAAACTAACTAAAGCAGGTCAACTGATAAAAAAAAAGGTTGAAGATCTCAATAAACAGGTTTAAAGAATCTGGAAACCCATTGACCACAATTAAGGATGAGCTTTGCGACGAACGTCATGGTAATTTCTTTCTATTTCTTAAAGAAAGAAGAGGACAAACTGACTCATCAAATACAATTCCCCGGATTTCACTGTTACTAGACAACAACAGTCGACAACCCTATCAATCTAGAACCTGCTACAATAACTTAATCATATAGAATATAAAGGTAATGGCGAAGTCACTTTGTTACTCCTTAAAGTGAATAAACGAACATTAGGTAAGTCTACCAATGCGTTGTTTACTCTAAAGAATTTGGCATAAACACACTTAGACTATATAAGGCCTATTGTAATACCACAGTCATTCATTTTCCTATAGTTGCGATGCTTAGTTCTGAGCTTTTGATGAGGCAACCTACGGGTCCTAAAAACCATTACTGACAGATCTTTAAAATAACCATCATATAATAACATCCAAGCTACCTTTTTCCTCTCCCACATACTACTTTGCATAGATACAACAGGTGAAGAACAGTTTACTACACTTCGTGATTTCTGTAGTTTCTTCAGAAATCATTTGTCATATAAGCTTGCAGGTTTCAAAGGGGTTTAAGTTCGTTCGGTAGCCATGTGATATGAATGTCATATCGATAGAACTCAATGCTTTGAAATCGATGAATATTATGATGAACACAAGGTAACCAACAGAATTTCCAAATCAATTCGTTTAGAATTTCCATCTTATTAAGCAAATTAACAAAAATTTATTTACACTGTGCTACAGAAAAAGCTGGAAGAGATTCTCACGTAGCAAAAAGGATTATTTTGATAAACAATGAATGCCTTTAGTTTTACTTTTTAAACAAATAAAATAAAACTGCATGCATGTAAATTAAACAAACAACATTTTGTTTAGAATAAAAATCATTTTAAATTTGCCTGAGAAAGTAGGAGAAGAATGAAATGAAATTTGCATATCAAATCAATTTTACATTGTAAACATTTTCTTCGGTAATCATATGTTGAATGCACAATTATTTTCTAATTGTAAGAGACGATGTCGATTATAAAATATTACGTTCTAATTTTACATGAGAGGGAAGGACAGAGTTTATGAGGTAATAATTTATCTTCAAAAAAAGATGAAATTTCCATATTTATGACGGAAAACAAAACAAAAATTATAAAATTATTGCACAATGTACATATGTATAGTACATGTAGGTAGAAAATAATTAGAAGAGGTACTATAAGGCATAAAGAAATATAAAGCCTAAGTAAAGTAAGCCATAATTTAAGATCGCAAATAATTTCGTTTTTTAAAATAAAATTTAAAATAAATTAAAAAAAATTATTGTAATAAATACACACAAAAAGCAAAAAAAAAAACAAAATTAAAACAATAAAAAAAAGCTGGCTTATAATCAGTATTGGTTGCATATACTCTATTCGATAATAAAAATATTTGTGGGTGGGTGGCTGGTTGACTGACTGATTGACTGACTGACTGGCTGATTCAACAAACAAACCGATCACCGATCATCTCCTCCAATCATTTGAATTGTATGACGCTGACCGTATTTGTTTACAATGCACATTAAATTTTCAAAATGGAAAAATTTTTGAATATTTTTTAAATGTAAATGCATACGTACCGAACAGAAAGTCAGAGAAAAAAAAAAAAGATAAGTAAGAAGGAATGAAAAGAAAGATAGAAATGAAATGAAATGAAATGAAATGAAATGAAATATTGTTTTGTAATTTAAATAATAATTCATTTGATTGAATTACAGCAATCACCTAAGATTGAGTAACTAATTGTAAGAAAGTGTACAACAAATAATAATTATTTAATAAGTATTCCATAACAGCACAGCTCAATAGTTTTTTTTATGGAAGAGTTTAAAAGAGAGAGAAATTATTACAGAAATTAATTTCTAAGGTTTCAATATCCGCTTCAATCAGATTCTCATATTTAATACGGAATGCAAAAAAACTAAAAGCATTAACAAATTATAAAACAATTTTATTTAAAACGCAAATAAACAACAATTAGAAAAAAAACAAAGTAATGAATACAAAATTAAATGCTCTTAAAAGCAACTTAAAACGTTAAAGAATGTAAAACTTTATAAACAAAAAATAAATTTTTTTATTGGAACTCATGCTTCCTTTTGTGTAGTACCGATTCCATTTTTATAAAAAAAAATTATTTTCTTCGCCATTAAAAAATACGAATTAAAATTTTTTCGAGGCACAGTGTAACCAACATACTTATTTAATTGCTCATTACAACCCTTCAGTCAAAATTGTGTGCTACCTTACCATACCACCCATGGTATGTGTGTTAAGTTTATCCATCAGTGGCTAGAACTACGGCGTAAAATCGATTCCGAATAACAGATTTTTTGAGTAAAAATTTCATAAAAAATTTATTTCACACTCGAAAAAATTGCTGGAAGAAATCTTTTTCCAATATTTCGTTTTGTTCAAGATGCCTGCAGTCGTCTGGAGTTTGAAACTCAGTCTCACATCTAATAAACAAACACGCTACCTACTAGGCTACTATGAGTTTATACAGTATAACCAACTGTCAACAATACCCATACCGTTGTGCAACACTCAGTTTCACAAGTTCCAAAGTAAAGTAACACAGGGTAACCAACAATACTTTCTTGGCGAATAAACACTTTTTTCTTTCTAAAAAATTTTTGTTGATTATACGTCACCGAAGCGTTATTAAAAAGTAGCAAAAGTTACCAAAGCAAAAAAAACAAATGAATCTACGTTATCTTAAATAAATTGCGTGAAAGCAAAGGTCAGTTATAAAAGGAATAGCTTCAGTGAATAGATAAGAAAGATTTTTGTTTGAAAATAAACAAATGAAACGAATTTATGTTTTAATTAAGTAGGCATACAGGGTGAATATTTTAAGGTACCCGAACATGGTTTTTTTGTTCGTATTGCAATTTACCTGGACTGAATTGCCAACATTGACATTTGGTTGTAATATCATTAGAACTGGCCGCTATAAAGAGGGGCAGTTCAAAAAATTTATCACATTCTGGATCAACGTAAACACTGCTGCGACGACTGCTAAACTGTTCTAAATCTTTGATGCCCAATATCTTGCCAACCATTTTAAAGCAATAGGCACAGGCACAGGCACAGGCACAGTTAGAATAAAATCACAACACAAATCACAATCAAAATAAAATTTTTGGTTTTTTCTTTTTTAATTTCTTTGATTAATTTTTTATGTTTTCAAACCAAATAAACACAGCCTTTAAAACGAGATTAT
>QOCX01000310.1:214158-233702 GCA_005959815.1 Sarcophaga bullata | reverse complement strand
TATAGAAGGTTTGATAACAAAATCTTTTCCATAGAGAATTCGATAACAGAATATTTTCTATAGAAAAAATCGATAACACAAAATTTTCTATTAAAAAATTCGATAACACAAAATTTTCTATTGAAAAATTCGGTGACAGAAAATTGTCCATAGAATATATTTCGATAACAGAAAATTGTTAATAGAAAATATTTCGATAACAAAAAATTGTTAATAGAGAATATTTCGATAACAAAATATATTATATAGAAAATTTTGATAACTGAAAATTTCTATAGACAATTCAATAACAAAAAAATTTTCTACAGAACATTCGATAACATAAAAATTGTCTAAAGAAAATTCGATAACAAAAAACTCTCTATAGAAAATTCGATAAGAGAAAAAATATTCTATAAAAAATTCGATAACAGAAAAATAGGAAATTTTCGATAACAATAACTTTCTATAATCTAAGCAAATTGTACGGCCTTTGTATTATAATGTTAAATTTAATTTCTTGTTTTTTTTTTCACACAAAAATTTTACAAATTAATCATTAAAAACGAAATGAAAGAAATTCTTTATTTCTTGAATTAGTTAAACTCACTCTTATAATCATTGTCAAGGTCATTTGAAAGCATTTATAGGGAAGGTAGTGACCAAAAGCAAGGTAAAAAAAATTCATTTCTTTTGAATTTCTTCAATACAATGAAGGAAAAAGAAAAAGAAAAAAACCTTTAACGCCTTCGAAATGAACAAAACCAATGAATTTTGTGCACTTAATCGTAAAGGTAATGAATGATCATGCTTTTGATGTTTTGATTTCCTCCTTGACCTGCCTGAGTCTCATACTGAAAATCTAAACAAATTGCCAAAATTTTACGTCATTTTTTCAGAGACCTAAAACAGGCAGACAGACAGGGTGGGTAATGATGGGACCCTAACGCTATATTACCATTAGAATTTACAACGAAAACGGTGATACGAAAGCAAAAGAAACAGAAAAGAAATGAAAGTTTGTTCTTTTCATTTTACAAATGGTTTGGGCTTCACCCCAAAAGCCCCTACCCATGACTATTGGATTTTTTTTTTTTTTTTTTGTTGCAAATTATTTAGATTTTTGGCGTTACAGAGAGAGAGAGAGAGAGAGAAAGGCAAAATTTATAACCTAACGTTACTGTTGCTTATATTTTATTGCTGTTTTATTTGTTGTTGTTGTTGTTATTTCGTTTTGTTTTCTTTTTTAATTTAATTTGTTAATGTTGTAATAAATTTTGTCTGGCAAAATATTATTGGAAATTTGCAATTTGCAAAAGAGAAAGAGAGATGAAAAAAAGGAAATATTTCCCTATTGACTGGGAATAAAATTTATGGGTTTTCTGTAGGAACATTAATAAAGAAATAAAATACGAGATGCCGGTTGCAAATACTACCAAAAGATTAAATGTAAATGAAATAAAAATGTAGAAAAATAAGCAACATTTAATAATAAAACTAATTGTATAATGAAAAAAATTTAATTTTTTTTTTAATAAAAAATTCGCTTGAATGAATCACAATAAAATAATATTTTTATATGCAAAAGGCATATGTTGTGGTTCAATTTGGATGTTGCTCAAATCGTAAACAATTAGAATTTGTATTCACACTTAAAAACCATTATTTACCACATAACAGGTGATGATTCTAGGCTCCATGGCCCCAGAAATAATTAGAAAAATAAAAAAAATTATATTAAGATAGCCAGACTGTCTGAATGGCATTTAACTCTCATTGTATGCCATCTAAATAAAGTAGTGAATTCACGAATGAGAGTGTTTGCAAGCGTGAAGATCCTCCAGAACCTCTGCCTGATGGGCGCAGGAAGCCTATATGAATTCATGACATTTTCCATCAAACCCAACGTAAAACAGACCAGCCAGCGCTGAGTTTACTCAAAAAGCTTGCATTTACTCTTTTTTAAGCCTTTTAAATTATTTGCCGCTTTAATTCATTAATTTCCCTTAAATATTCGTTTAAAAACTATTGCCTACATCCAGGCTTTTTATTTTAAAAACTAAAATTTAAGGTATTAAAGAGTATTTTTGCAAATTAATATTTTTCACAATCATAGTTAAGCCTTAACAGTATAGTTATTAAAACTAAAAGGCTTTGCCTACTTTTAGGCACTCGGTATAATTTTTTGTAAAATTTTGTATACTTTTAGAGGCTTTAAAAAAATAATTTAAATAAATGAAAGCATTATTTTCTATTGAAAACACACCATTTTTTGAAAATTTAAAAAGGTTTTAGTTTTCAATATTAATATTAAAAAATGTTGCCTACTTTTAGGCCTTTTATTAAAAGCAATTTTTCTCCTTTTTTCTGTTTACTGGCTTAGTTTCCCATTTTTTCTACGTTTTTATTTTAGGAAATATTATTTATGATTCACATATTTTAGGATTTACAAGAGGCTTAAAAATAAATTTCATTTTATAAATTGTAGACTGAAAAAATTCCATTCTCCATTTTGTTTTTTTTCTGCTAAGGTTAGGCGTTGTATGAAAAGTGGTTCACAGACGAAAAACGCACATATGTTGAGTTTGTGCTTGAAATAGTTTTTTTTTTACAAACACATGGGCATATAGAGAACGAATATAGGCCTGAGCCGTATTTCTTTTTTTTTATTATTCGCATAAATTTTTAACATTTTTTTTTTTATTTAAAGGCAAAATGAATGACAGCAATTTTTATATGGCATATGACCAGGACATTTAAACTTTTCGCACTCGTTATATTTCAAATGCTTTCCATTCTTGTTTTTTTTTCGCTCTCTCTCTGCTCTTATGATGCATATTATTGTAGGTATTTGCCTAAAGGATTCAGTTTTTTCCTCTTTCTTCTTTTCTGCCATGCCATAACGTTTAAACGACTGTTTAACATGGGTAAGAGAGAGGTTTTTAGTTCATTTACTTGCCTACTTTACCAAATGGCCTGTTTTTTTTTGCTTTTTTTCTGTGCTTTAGAAGGCAGTCTATGTTTAGTGCGTTCTAGTGTAAGCCTATACGTTTAAACGTCAGTTAATGTGACTGACATTGTATTATACATTCACTGACAGCCAGGCGTTACAGCATAAAAATACCAAAAAAAAAGCAGAGAAGAAAAAACGAACACAATCACTGCCTGCTTTACGTACAAGCCCCATAATATAGGCAACAGAGACAAAAAAATCCCTGGTGTTTATGCCACCAACCAATAAATGCATTTCTACACTTCAATGGTTGTTTGGTCGAAGAGGGATCCTTTTTTTCTTTCTGGTTTTTTTTGTTATTTTTCATACAGAATTTCATTTCAATAGAGGCAAAGAGGCATAAACAGAAAAGTTCACAGTTAAAAAACAAGTAAATCTGGGTATAAGTTTGTTTTTACTATTTCCCCTACTTCTCTCTCTCTCTCGCTCTCGCACTTGCATATCGTTGTCGAATTTTTTTCTTGCCTTAGTTACAGGCAGAAGGCAGCCAGTAGCAGTCAGCATTACCAGCAATTGTATGGTTAAGGCTATAAATGCCAAACATACGATTGCTTCTTGTTTATGAGTAAATATTGGCTAAAAGCCAAAAAGTATGCAATGTTATTCGTTTTTTTCTGCTGTTTTTTTTGTTGTTTGTTGGTTTTGTTTGTTTGCTGCTATTGTTGCCTTCATTTATTCCATAGACATGGTACAAGTATTTTGTTTGTACAAAGTTTAAAGGAACAAACAAATGAAGCCTTTAATGCATTTTTTATCTGCTTGTATTCTTTTTTTCCGAAAACCCCCTTAAAACCCTTAATATGTTCGCCTTAAAGTAACTGATAAAATTTAATAAAAAATAAAAAAACAAGAAAATAGAACTTTGATTTAAAGTTTTACTAGAGTTTTTAGGTCAAAGAAAAAATACCGGCTTGCGATTACATTGAAAATCTTTACATTTCTAAACATTTTTGTTGCATATTTTAAGGGTTGAAATAAATTGAATAAAAAGAATTCATAAATATGTTTTCCTTTAACCCTGAATGAAACAAAAAGTATAACTTTGAAGTTAAAAAAAAAATAGAAAAAATTCATTGCCTACTATAGGGAGCAAATAATTATTTTTGTCTATACAAGCCTTTTAAAAATTAAGAAAAATGTATTCAAAGATTCTAATTACCTTTTTAATTAAATTTTTACTGCTTATGAGAAAATTTGATTAAGAAAACATAAAACCTTGTAAGTACTTTAGAATTTGCCTTAAAGTAGGCACTACCAAATTAAAGGAAATTGAATTTAAATTTTATGTCCAGGTTTCTGGTGTTATTTTAGCTTATAAAACCGATTTGAAATTTTAAATCAAATAATTAAGATCTTAAGACAATTATTGTTGCCTATTTTAAGGCTAAAAATATATTTAAAAAAGTACGTTAAAGAAAAAGTAATTCTGATTAATTTCATAAGGGTTTTAATCCCATTTAATTAAATAATTTTGTTTTATTATTTATTTTTCTAAAAACCTGTAGGAAAATCCCTAAAATATGCTTCAATTTGTTAATCTACTTTTTAAACAAGAACACCACCAGTAAAGTTATGGTAAAATTTGAAAAATATTACTTAAGTATTTATGGAAACAAGGAAAAAATGAATTTTTAAATCCTTATTTGATTATTTATAATTTAAGCCTTAAATTATGCTATAAATTTTACAATTAATTTAATACTTAAAAATTAAAAACATCAGTTAAAAAGTATTTGTTAAACATATTTAAAATATTAATTCATATCTTGTTATTAATGATTTACACACAAAATTGTAGCATATTTACAGGCCAATTGATATTAATTGTCACCAACAACAACGAAAAAACGAAAATTGTCTGCCTTTATTTCCCTGAGACAAAGAAATTTTATTTTTATCTTGTTTTCTCTTTCTTGAATATGGTTTTTAGCCTACTTTACCAGCTGAGTTATTTTTATTTACCGTATTGTATAGCCTACTTTAGGGATTAAATATTAAATCATAGCTTGTTTGTTTTCTTTATTCTCTGAGTTCTTTTGCTTTGTTTAATAATAATTAAAGACTGTACAACAGCTTTTTAAGGTTCTATTTATTTTAAATTAATGTTGCCTACTTTTTGGTTGTGTAAACTGCCTCGTTTGTTTT
This sequence comes from Sarcophaga bullata, assembly GCA_005959815.1. Classification (NCBI taxonomy): domain Eukaryota; kingdom Metazoa; phylum Arthropoda; class Insecta; order Diptera; family Sarcophagidae; genus Sarcophaga; species Sarcophaga bullata. The sequence goes on along the minus strand of QOCX01000310.1, from coordinate 228,565 downwards.
TTATCTGCAAACCCGCAGTTTCCCAAGGAGAAGTAGAAAGAAACATAAAAAAATGGTTTTTTCACTCATGTTTTTGATCTTATTTTGCCTGCTTTTTCCCAGAAAAATTTAATTACAATTTTTTTTCTTTTCCTCTGCTGCTCTGATAACAGTTTTTTTGAACAGTTTTTTTGTAAGCATATGTAGAGGTAAAAGCAAATGGGTAAAGATGGCAAACATTTATAAATTACTTGTTCTGGCATTTATTACCCTCCGTATTTTTTTGGTATCCTTTTGTGAGTTGCTGTTCATTTTATAATTTAATCTCAGAGATTTGGTGCTAAGATATGTGCTGTGGTTGGTTTTTTCGTTAGGAAATTGGTCATATGGCAGGCATTTTTCGTAGGTATTTGATTTTTTTTTTTTTTGTTTTTGTTTCAGATAAGGATATAATCCTTAAGAGAATGTCCTTCCAAAAGCTTTCGATATTCTGTTGAAATAAATCCTGCTCAATGCTAAATGCTTTCTGATCTCATTCTCAAAAGAGAACAAGGGAAACAAGCCTCCCCCCAGATCTTGGTGATTTTTAGGAGCTAATTAACTCGCTTCTGTCATGATTTTCTTTTAATTTACCAAAGACAATAAGTTGGCCTTAAAGTAGGCACCATATTTTCATATTTTTTATATTATGAAGCATACTTTTAGGATTAAAAATTCGTTTAAATATCAAAAAATTGTTTCCATCATTTTCTCTACGGTTCCCTAATCTTTTTACGTTCTTTGAAAATAAAAATGCTTCCACAATTAAACTAATTTCTCTAATCCCTCTCTCACAAACTAAATAGGAAGGAAAAGAAATCAAAGTTTCCTTAATTGCCGTAATTCCAATGGAAACCAACTTTAACGTTTAAAATCGCTTAATTTGATTCAATTTTTAACGAAAAAAAAGTACAAAAAAAAACGATTAGAAAACGTATCCAATGATGATGATGACGACGACGATGAGAAGACCTGTGAGATGAACAGAAAAAAAATCTCACAGACTTTTACACACAATTTGAGCCTCCAAAAAAGGTAGTAAACGCACACAAAAAATGAGGAAATTCTTGGAAATTCAGTTTGGATGTCATCACCAAAAACAAGAAAAAAATCACTGAAGCCTTTAACTGGCATGGTATGGTAATAACCAGAATAAAACCTAAGCCCTCGCTTGCAAAAACGCAATTTCATTGAAACTTTCATTTCATGAGAGAGGATTTGTAAACGAAAAAAAAAGAAACAAAATTTCTGGATTTGTTTCCTCTATTCCTCTAGCTTGTTACACAAGTTCTAAGGGATGGGGGAGTAGAGGATTTTGTAGACAAAGAACTACAAATCCACAAAAACGGAGGCGGACTCAATTAAATAACTTTTATGCGAATTTACAACAACAACAACTAGAAGAGAAACTACAACAAAAACAAAACAACATTGTTGGTGGCTAAAACTATTTCAACATCAAATTTGAAATCAAAAGGGAGACACGAAAAAAAAGCAAACGAATGATTCCCAGAAATATACACACACACACTCACACACACACACACAGGTATTCAGCCCGAAACAAACACAAGCTTACAATTGGAATATTTAAATATTTACCCGTGAAGAATTAAAGCATTGATGGTGGTGGTGGTGGTAGTGGTGATTCGTGATGACAATTTTTCCATTGGAATTTCACGTTTTCCCAAATCCGTTTTCAGTCTCTCCCAGTCGGTCGTTAAGACTTAAAAAACCAAAGAGAGAGAGAGAGAGAGAGAGAGATGGAAATGGAGGTGAAAAACTATTTCTTTTGGTGGCTTTTTTATTTTGTTGCTTGTGTTTTTACCTACGAAAACTATTTTGTTGAGAAATGTTCCAAAAACGACAACAACAACAACAACAATAACAACAACATGAAAAACTTTTTTATTATTTTGCCAGCGAAAAACAAAAACCAAAAACGATGGAAAAACTTTTCGACAGCAAATAAACGAGATACACACACACTCACACACACTAACATTTCTAGTTAAAATTAAGCGGTTCGCTCAAAAATTAGAATCTTTTCACAGAGAAAATTTTTATTGAAGTAGAAGGTCTTTGAGGCAATCAGTAGCTCAAACGAAGTAACAAGTTATGGAATGTTAGTAACAACACGTAATTCCAAACTGCCTTAAGAGTTGCTCCAAATTTGTGTCACTCATTAGTCAATTAATTTTTCATAAGCAACCTAAAAGTATGCAATATTTTTTAAATTTCAATCTTCCTTTGAAATAAATCTCGATCGAACCCTCAGTAACCAGACATACTTTTACTTCTAGAGTTGTTCTAAGTTTTGTGTCCATCATCAGTCAATTAATTTTTCATAAGCAACCTTAAAGTATGCAACATTTTTTTGTTTTCCCAAACTTTCTCTTGTGTAATGAATTTAAAATAAGTAATCAGTAAATTTAAACCTTTCTCTGGCTCTACCTTCATGATCATCATCATCATCATCATCATCATCATCATCATCATGATTATAATCCCTCTCTAGATTTTTAGTTATTTAATCTGATTTCCTTCGTTTTGTTGCGTTTATTTCTCATTTCGTTTGGTTGGCAAATCATTTTTACTTTTTTCTTGTTGCTGAAAGAGAGAACTTATAACTGGCAGTACCAGTGCACCATTTACCTACACATAGACAAACAACAATTCAACTTTAAATAGACAAACAAAGCTCACACAATACTCACCGCTCTTCTCCTACTATTCCTGACTCTCTTTCGCCTACAAGCTCTATGCAATCAAACTAGTTTTTTTTTTGTATTTTTGTGTTGCAACTTGAAATTTGAGTTTTTGTTGCAACAACAACAACAACAATAATCAACCAACCAACAACAGCAATATCAACAGAACAGAACTCTGAAAAGTAATCTATCGTTAGATGTTCTTGCCTGGTTTTCGTTTGTTTTTCATTTTCAAAAAAAAAATCAAAAAAAAAAAAAACAAATTTTCCCAATTTTTTTTTTTTTTTTTGCATTCATGCTGACGTTTTTGGGTTCTTCTTGTCGAATTGTGTTGGTTATGTCAGTTTGAATAAGAGCGTAAATGGAGGGGGGAGGCGGCAGGACGGGTGTACTGTTGGCTTGCGTTGGTGGCAACATCGTTTTCGCTTAAAATGATGTAATTTCGCGTGTTCGCGCAATTCAATTTCCTGCAAACGGAAATGCTTCAACGAATATTTGAGCTTGTCAAAAACAACTACAACAACGCTTAACTAAAAACTTAAAACAACTCCTATCCTCGCTCTCTGCCATACAATTTAACAGACATGATAGTTAGAGAATATGTGAAAAAGGGGGGATGTTAAAGGAATAGAAAAAATTTTTGGTTGCTTATGTGTATGTGTATGTAGAACTTTTACACGCTTTTTTTTATGAGAACAACAAAAAAAATTGAGGCAAAAGTAACACAAATAGACTCTGTACCGACTACTGCTCGATACCAGTTTTATTGAAAAGAAAAAAAAAACTTTTTCGCTAAAGTCATACAATATTTGTGCTGAATTTACTGAAAATACAATCAGTAAAGTAGAGCGATAAAAAAACGCGTACAAAATTTTTATTTTAAATTTAAAATATAACTTTGTAAAGAAACTGGTTTCTATCACAACAATTTTTTATAGAAAATTTTTCGATAACAACAATTTTACATAAAAAATCTTTCGATAACAAAAATTTTCTATAGAAAATCTTTCGATAACAACAATTTTCTATAAAATAATCTTTCGATAACAACACTTTTCTATAGAAACACTTTCGATAATAACAATTTTCTATAGAAAATCTTATGATATCAAGAATTTTCTATAGAAAATCTTTCGATAACAAGAATTTTCTATAGAAAATCTTTCTATAACAACAATTTTCTAAAGAAAATCTTTCGATAACAAGAATTTTCTATAGAAAATCTTTCGATAACAAACACTTTCAATAAAACATTATTCGATAACAAAATTTTTATATCAAATTCTTCGATAAAAAATTATTTTTTAAAAAACTTGTTTCGGTTACAAATATTTTCTATGGTTTCCCATAGAAACTTTTTTGATATTTTTACTGAAAATTCTCAATATTTTCTACTAAAAATTTGCGGTATTTTTGATTGAAATTTTTCGATATTTTTGGTTGAAAATTTTTCGATATTTTTCATTGATAATTCTCGATGAATTTTACTGAAAATTTTCAATATTTTCTACTAAAAATTTGGGGTACTTTTCTTTTGTAAATTTTCGATAGTTTGCATTGAAAATGTTCGATATTTTCTACTGAAAATTTGGGGTATGCCTTATTGAAAATTTTCGATATTTTGCATTAAAAATTTTCGATATTTTCCATGAATTTTACTGAAAATTTTCGATATTTTCTACTAAAAATTTTGGGGTATTTTATACTGAGAATATTTTTTATTGAAAATTTTCTACATCTTTTATTCGATTCTATTTTCGATATTTTCAATAATTTTTATTGAAAAATTTTTCATATTTTCCATGGTCCGTTTTACCAAGGAAATTGAAACAATGTTAGGGACTTGCAATTGATTGTTTTTGATATCTCCGGCATCCTGTCGGGTAAATGTGCCTCAAGTGAGAACGTTTACAGTTTCCCAATTATACTCCGGTGATATGATTTGTGATTCTAGCTGTTCTATCTCTCCAAAATCTGAAGACAATATGCTGTAAGAGCCTATTCATAGCGAACCCGTAATACTGTTTTGGTTTCAGATAACACTCCATTGCATTAAGATGAGCTGCATGTATGAAAACATGAGTTGCTTAATATTTTATTCACGTTAACGGCTGTGATAAAATGCCGACTGAAATACTAGAGAAGATTATTGGATAGCTTCATTGAATTTCTCTGTTTATGTTGAACTCATTTGAATTAAAACGAAACTCTAGGGAGTAGAATAAACTAGCTAAGACACACACCGTACATGGAAAGGCTTCTGAGGAAAAAAACAAACGCCTTTCAGGTTTTAATTTCAAACTAATTAAAGTCGTTTTTTCTTTATTGTTGTATGCGTTTCTGCAATGTATTTAAGAAAATAAAACCAATATTCTTTGTAAAATTCTCATTCTCTCCTGCTCCTCCTTCTCTCTCGTTCTCTCTCTCGCACTCTCTGTCTTCAATACCCTCTGAGGCATTTTCATTTAATTTGCTTTTCTTTATTTCATTAAAGACATCGTAATTCATCTTGAATTGCTAAGGAATTCAAAGAAAAGCAGAGGAAGAAAAAGAAAATAAGCAAAGAAACGAAATCATTTATGATTAAAACTGCATTTTATGCAGCATTTGTCGAAATTCATTTCGTTCACTCATTCATTCATTCATTCAGTCAGTCATTCATTGACTCACTCTCCTGCACACATTCATTCAGTCATTCAGTCATTCGCACATTCATTCGTTCATGCATTCATTCATTTATTTATTCCAACATCATCATTTTAAGTTGGGCACTGTAGAACAGAATCCCTGAGAAGAAATTCTAAAGAAAATTTAAAGGAAAACAGCAACGGATTTTCATTTTGAATTGGAGAGAGAGAGAGAGCAAAAAAAAGACGTAATAAAAAATGGAAATTGAGTAGAAGAAACGATCAAGGGAATGAATATCTGAATGAATGAAAGAAAAAAAAATCAAATAAAAATTCCTCTGTATGGAGCGTATAAAATATTCCTTGAAAAAATTCATTCCAAGTTTACGTTGAAACGGCTGCTGCTGCTGCTGCTGCTCCACTAACTATGCTGACGATGACGATGGCTATGACGGTGATGATGATGATGACGATGACGATGATAAAGACGAAATTGTAAGAAAAATTATAGGAAGACAAGCAAGGCAAAAAAAAAAAAACAGCGAGAGAGAAGAGAGAGAGAGAAAGAAAAGGAGGAGCGTTTATTAGAATTGTAAATGAATGTAATATTTACAATGAATGAAGCAAATGTGAAAAAACGAAAATGAAAATGAAATTCTTCTCGTGAAACTAAAGCAAAAGGGAGCTGCTACACAGTCAAGAATTAAAGCCAAACAAAAGAAATGGTTTACTCCAGTACTACTCCTACTCCAACTACCTATGCACTCCTCACATGCAACAAAACTTCTATTTGTTCTTTAACAGCTACAACAAAAAATCAAAAGAAGAAACAAAAAAAGAAAAAAAAAACATAAGAAAACTTCTACAGAATTTATGCTGAAAACGCATTTCAAATCTTTATGGTTCACTGACACAAACTCACGCATTCCAAAGCATTTTTATGTTGCAAGAGTCAATGCGAGAAATGGAATCTTTTTCTTCATTTAATGCCCCTCCCCCTCCAAACTTTTTAAACAAAATCGTTACAAAAAGTTCAAAAAGACTATAAAAAGCAACAAAAAAACACCAACAATTACAACAAAATAAAAAAGGAAGAAAAAAAAAGAAGAAAATATTACAAAAGAAATCCACTTTATTTCATTTCCTTAACAAATCAACATTCGCATTATCAAAATAAGTAAAGAAATGTTCGGGCGAAAATAAAGCGAATTTAAAGGAAGAAAGTTTCTGCGAAAAATGTTACCAAATCGAAAGAAAATTCTCAGGCAGAAAAATATTCGTAAAAACCTTAGTAAAGAACTTTTAAACAACAATTGTGCACAAAATAATTTTCGATAACAACAACTTTCAATAAAACATTTTTCGATAACAACAATTTTCTATAGAAATGTTTTCGATAACAACAATTTTCTATATGAAATTCTTCAATAACAACAAATTTCTATCGAAAAGTTTTCGATAACAACAATTTTTTATAGAAAAGTTTACGATAACAAGAATTTTCTATAGAAAATCTCTCGATAACAAGAATTTTCTATAGAAAATCTTTAGATAACAAGAATTTTTTATAGAAAATCTTTCGATAACAAGAATTTTCTATAGAAAATCTTTCGATAACAAAGATGTTTCGTATAGAAAATCTTTCGATAACAAGAATTTTCTATAGAAAATCTTTCGATAACAAGAATTTTCTAAAGAAAATCTTTCGATAACAAGAATTTTCTATAGAAAATATTTCTATAACAAGAATTTTCTATTGAAAATCTTTCGATAACAAGAATTTTTTATAGAAAATCTTTCGATGACAAGAATTTTCTATAGAAAATCTTTCGATAACAAGAATTTTCTATAGAAAATCTTTCGATAACAAGAATTTTCTATAGAAAATCTTTCGATAACAAGAATTTTCTAAATAAAATCTTTCTATAACAAGAATTTTCTATAGAAAATCTTTCGATAATAAGAATTTTCTATAGAAAATCTTTCGATAACAATAATTTTCTGTAGACAATTTTTCGATACCAACAATTTTCTATAGGCAATCTTTCGATAAAAACAATTTTCTATGGACAATTTTTCGATAACAACAATCTTCTATAGAAAACGTTTCGATAACAATAATTTTTCGATAGCAACAATTTCTTAGAGAAAATTTTTCGATAACAACAATTTTCTGTAGACAATTTTTCGATAACAACAATTTTCTATAGACAATTTTTCGATAACAACAATTTTTCATGTAGGTAATTTTCGATACAACAAATTTCAAAACTTCGATAACAACAATTTCGAAAAATTTTCAAAATAAAAACGTTCTATACTATATTTTTCGATAACACAAACTGTCTGTAGTAAATTTTTCTATAACTTCAACTTTTTAAAGGAACTTTTTCGATTAAACAACATTGTTTTAAAGAAAACTTTTCGATAACGAAGAAAATTTATAAACACCGACAATTTTCTTAAAATATTTGTCGATAACACTTTCCGATAACAACGATTTCCTATAGAAAATGTTTCGATAAGAAAAATTTTCTGTAGAAAACAATTTTCGATAACAATAATTGTTTACTATTAAATTCAAAATATTTTTGTGAGTGTCTCCCCAGCTTGCTATTATTTGTAGCAGTCAAAAGCTAAATTTACGCTCTTTTCGTGGCATCCTCATCATAAGTCTTTTTACTTCTTTTCATCTACCAGTAATACGAATAACAGCAGCAACAACAACAACAACAATGATAAAAGCAACAATGGCAACATTTATAAACGTAATCAGCAACACTAACTGTAACAATAGAAAAATATGGGGAAAAAAGAAGAATACGAACGCAGTATACACACCTTTTGAAGGAGGAAAATGAAAAAGAAAGAAAGAAAAAAATAGCACCCAAGAACAGATGAACACCTTTAGGGGTTTTAGCCATTGAGTGTATAATTTGCACTTTTTCTCCTACCACCTCCCGCCATACCCTTTGGCCACTTTCTTCTTCTAAAAGACTTGGTAACATTATGAACTGAAAAGTACACATTCAAGCAAGAACAAATTCTTTAGGAAAATACTAAAAAAAAAAAGGAAAAGAAAAACTCATAAAAATGATTGAAATCCTTGTAAACACCCTCCATTTGACATGGAACTCGAAGAGGAAATTCTATTCTTAATGGGCTGACATAGGGTATGCGTGGTGGGGGCAAGAAGGTTAAGAGAACAAAGAGAACATTTTTATGGGGGATCATTTTATCTTTTGGCTTACAGTAGTTGAGTTGAGTTGAATTTATTGTTTAAGAGGAGTTTCAGAGGAAAGTCCCCTCACAACCAATCTCTACTTCTTCTACCCTACATTCTGGAATATATTTGTTGGCTTATAAAAATGCAATTTTCTCTTTTTTTCTTTTGTAAGCTAAACACCACTCCCTTATATTTCCCTGGATGGCAGCTTAAAAGGAAATTCACCTTCTTTTTTTTTTTTTGTGTAAAAGTGCTACATTTTGACAAGGGGCAGATAACAATTGGTTGAGGGAAGGAGAGGGAAGTAGATCCCTTCAAAAGTCACCATTTAGTTAAATCAACCATTCATGTAAACAATTACTGATGCCCACGTACCCTTTCCCCTCTGGCGGGCTGTTAAGAGCTAGGGTTGCATTCATTGTTATCAGAATGTGTGTAGTGTGCCGTTTAAAACTGAAATCGTAACGGAAATAAAGCGTAAGTGAATGACTTGACATAAATTTTGATTGTTTTAAATCATAGCCATTGCACAAGCAAACAAACAAGTGTTAGAGCGACCAACCGACCGACCGACGGACAGACAGACAGACACAATACAGTCCAACTGGCGGAAGCACTTCAGGATGAAAAAAAACAGTTAACGTAACTTGTTTAAATCCTTAATGGTAGAGCAGAAAACTTTAATTTTGTTTAAGTAATACGAATGGAGGGAGGAGGGGAGAAAGAAAATTAAAATAATAAAATCTTGGGAAATTGCTAAGAGAGAGAGAGAGAGCGAGAGTTTTGAAACAGGCGCCGTAAAATATGCAACAAAGTTTTTATTACACAAAAATCCTAAAAGTATGGCAAAACATTTAAGATGAAATTGTATTTTTGTAAATGAAAGCATACTTTGAAGCTTGAAACGAAAGAAGTTAAGTTTAATAATGGCGTCGAACTAGTAATTGTTTCGAAGATTTTATGACTTTGGAAACTTACATTTGCTTTTAGATAAATTGGAAGGGAAAAATGATACAATGTATCATAACAATGAGAGCCTGAAAGTATCCTACAAATTCATAGTTGCTTTAAATATCTGAAAATCCAGCAAAAGATTGCTTTAAACAAACTTCGCAGACTAAATGGTTTTAAATAATTAATTTGTATGCTCTAAAGTATACTACAAAAAATTTTTAACTTATAAAACGGAATTTTGACCACAAAGAAAGCCCTTAGCATACAACTTCAGTCTAGACTTCGTTATACTGGCCATATTTTCTACAACAGTGTCCATATACCTGCGCACCAGACGAGGTGTTATAGCACGATAATCCTTTAATAAGGGCCTGAAAATAAATAAAGTCAAAACGAGGCATATGCAGACGACAAGTAGAATTGTGTGGCGTATCGAATTCCAGTTTAAGGCCGACACAACTAAGTCTTCAATGATATCAGGAACCTACGAAAATGATGTTAGTCTACTGACCAAGTGTACAATTTATCTTGGCACTCGACTCAATTCGCAACTGAGTATCAGGGATATGTCACGTACTGGCACTTTACCAGTTACTCAGTTATCCGAAGCTTTTCTATGTCGCAGAGATATGTACGCTGTTACTCCCCAAAGCATCTGCTGTGGAAGTATTCCTGGAAATATTTCTACACAAGATCTTTTGGGCAGCATGAGTAAGAACAGTTGGCACCAACAACGAGCTGCATGAACTCCACAGCGACATGGCCCCATTTACTTTTGACAATTTTTACAATATAACACATAAAAATCTTTAACTGAATTGTATTTTTGCTTAATTTGGTACCTTTTTGGTACTTTTTTTGGTACTTTTTTGTATTTTTTGGTACCTTCTTGGTACTTCTTTGATATTTTTTGGTACTTTTTTGGTACTTTTTTGTTTGTTACTTTAATCAAAATCTTTTAATGCCAATAAGCGCTTTACAAATTTGTTTTGGATTCTGTTTGTGCAATTTGGTATTTTTTTGAAACTTTTAAATACTTTTTAGTACTTTTTAGTACCTTTTAGTACCTTTTTTAGTATCATTTTTTGTACTTTCTTGTAATATGCTTGTGTTTAAAATATATTTGCAATCGTACAACCACTTTCAGAACCGATAATGATTAAAAGTACTTTTTATGGCCCTAAACGGTCTCTAGAGGATTTCCTAAATGGATATTTTAAGAAAGGAATTTGTCTTGTTATAATTCTGAACTTTTTAAGAGACTTTTTATATCCCAGCAAACATAGTAAAATCTTGTCTTACTTGGTATTTTTTCACCCTAATTTGGTACTTTTTTTAAAATTAATTTTTTTTTTTTCAGAAAAAAAATGAAAAGCAGAAACAGGAAACAGAGTGCGATAATTGCTTGTTGATTTTATTTTCCGCACTACTGCTTAACATTATTGTATTTTTAAGTCCTTCGAAACAAAAACAAAAAAAAAAAAGAAGAAAAACTTATACAAAGTAAAACCGAAAAATAGTGAAGCATAGAAAGCAAAGGACACAACAAAATGAAATAAAAACAGGACGACACATTTGGAAGCCATTTACTACTACAACTACTACTACAACTCACAATGGGCAAGGATCTTAACTTTAATAACAAGCAACAACAAATCAAATTATTGTTTAGTTTTGTAAGACTTTCAAAGTCTTAAAAAATCTATACAAACAAACGTCCAGGACATTAAGCGAAAGAGTCTTAAAGAAACAACTGCCAGGACTCCAGCACTACTATTCTTCTTAAGGAAACAAAGAATAACACAACACAATGGCCCGGTATTAGTGAAAAAGATGTGTACGAACCACCACTACATTCACGAGGACGAAGAAAGATGTTGAACAGCCTTGAGGAGTACAAAATTCGTGCATTTCCTTTCCTTTCTTTTTAGTTTCTAATGCAAGTGGCATTTAAGAAGGACAAATGGAAGGTAAATACTACACTTAATGTCCTTGCTACAGGGTTTAAAACATCTACCTCTCTCTCTCTCTCTCTCTCGCTCTCTAACATGTTCTTAACCAGTGTTCCGTTTTATGTTTTCTAAGCTTGTGTTGTTAGTAGTGAAATTGACAGAAGCAAACATTTTCAAGTTGATAGTCTTTAAATGGGGATTTCATTTCTGTTGTCTTTGAGGAAATTGCAAAAAAAAAAAAAAAAAACGAAAGAAATTGTTTTCTTCGCAAGCAATTATGGGCAACGAATTGATTTGGATTTGAAAAAAAACTCACAGAAAATCTTTAATACACTTGAGCGTTGAATCCTATTTCCCTATTTGTGAGTATACTGCTTGCCGATAGCTTAAATGTAAGTACCTTCATGCATGTCTTATTCAAGATCGCTAGGCTAGGTCTCTAGGCGTTAGTGATGCTAAGAAATTTGAGAATTTTATAGCCAAAGATTCTAAAACAGTTTTCCTTAAGAGATACGGGTTATGAAGCCAATTATTCTCTACAAATGAGCAACAAAAAGTTTTTTATATAAAGCGGGAAAAATTTACGCATTGCAGTCATTTTGTCGATGACTTACTTCTTTTGTGGATGATCGATAACTTAACTTTTTGGTCGATAACTTGCATTTTTTGTTTAGTCAATGTCATGCATTTTTTTTTTTTTTGCTGATGACTTGCATTTTTAGTCGATAGCTTACATTTTATAGTCGATAACTTGTATTTTTTTGGGTCGATGACTTGCATTTTTTGTTTGGTCGATAACATGCATTCTTTTTTTTTTGCCTGATGACTTGCATTTTTTAGTCGATACCTTGAATTTTTTGGGTCGATGACTTGCATTTTTTGTTTGGTCGATAGCATGCATTTTTTTGTCGAATTTAACAAATAAAACTAATCCAGACAGTAGTCATCTAAAAGGCGTGAAGATACCTCATGCCTCTGATAAAGATTATTTCTCAATAAATAGGCCCCCAATCATAAAATACAAAAAAAAAAAATGATTATTGTATAAGAAGTTTACTTTTTAAGCGTGCTGCTTATTTTTATTCAGTTAAAGGTCAATTAAGAAATTTGGTAAATAGGCCTCTTATCCAAAGAAAAAAAAAATAAAAAATTTTAACGAACAATATCCACTTTCAAGTGTTGTTGTTCTTTTTTTTTAGTAGTTTCTCCGCCATTATTTTTAATGCCATTTTCATTATTTTACTGTTGAAATGAAATTTTTAAAACAATAAAGAAAACTGAAGAGAAAAAAAGGCCAACAAAATGGTGGTTTTTTTAACTCATTTTTCGTTGTTTGTTTTTGTTTGTTTTTTTGTTTTTTTCATTTCACTCATTTGTTTGGCATTTTGACATGAAGTTTGCATAAAAGTTTATGGCTATAAGCCTGATTTCCTTCCGTCCGTTTGGCCTAACCCTCGTTCCTCTATGCTGCACTGCTGTGTTTCCTTCCGTTCGTTCGATAAACAACAACAAAAAGAGTTTTTTTTTTGCTGCTTTTGTTTCGTGTTTAATTTTTTCGATTGTTTTGACTTTGACTTGAAAGCAGCAACAGCAACAACAGCAACAAAATTTTTCGTGCTGCAAACATTAACAACGTCCAGTCAAAAGAACAAAATTGAACAACAAACAAAAAAAAAAAAAAAATTTGAAGGAAGGTCGACAACTTCTTCCTTTCACAGGCAAAAGACTTAAATTTACAACAAAAAAAAAAAAAAAAAGTAGCAACAACACCAACAATAATTACAACAACAATAGCAACAATTTTAAAGAAGATTTTTTGAAAGACTATTTCTCTCTCTCTCTCCGTCTCTCTCTCTCTCTCTCTAACCAAACTAAACAGGATCAAATTATTTTTGCATCTTTTCGGGCTAACACAGGCCGGCTTCAATTAAAAACTGAAACACAAACTGTTAAAAGAGGGGCAGAGAGGGAGAGAGAGAAAGAAAGAGAGAAAGAAAGAGAGAAAGAGAGAAAGAATAAAAATGACATGACAGTCTTGAAAAAAGGAGATGTTATAACCGAAAGCTAAACAAAAAATTTTTTAACCCCTAAACTGACACAACAGCACAGCATGGCTCAGCATACATACATACAAGGCAACAGAGGAGGTTTACTTGGAGTCATGTATTGTAGACTTATTTAAATGAATAAAAGATTATGATGTTGCTGTTGTTGCTGTGTTTGATTATGACGTTATTGTCTTAACATTTGATAGGAAAGAAAGATGAGAAAACAAGCAACAAGGAAATGAAGAAGAAGTATTGTTCAGTTATGATATCAGTTTTGATATTTCATTTAACGTTACTCATTCCCCATAACACAAGAACGTGTCTGTAAACGAAAATACTTGCATTGTATGGCATAACTGCTTGCCTCAAATTGTGGCAGGTTTCAAAACAAGCAAATAAAAAGAGAGAAAGGAAAATCCTAAACATAACAAATTAAGTTAATGAATGATTCAATAAAAAGCAATAAAACGTGAGATTTTTAAGATGAAAAACGAAATCTTTTCAAAGAAAAAGAAAAAAAAACCGGGAAAAAATCTTAAAGTGAGCGTGACGTCACGTGTCCTCCCAAGAACCAAAAACTGTCTAACGTAAGATGGTCTAAATAGCCAAGAGTAAACTCTGCAGTTCTGTAACGACCTGACAGCATGTTATCGGAATCCATACTTATGCCACAGTCTCCTCAAACTTGCACTGGAAGTTACTGCAAAGAAAACTTTCCCTGTTTTAAGTCAAAACACGGTATGACTAAAAGCTTGTGACCACCAAAGTCTGGCCTCTGACTATTGAATTCGATTTGACTTCTGATATGAATATTCACAGGTTTCTGGTAATATCCTTGAGGTGTTTAGCGACGTTTCTAAAATGCTTTCTT
>QOCX01000310.1:183896-214149 GCA_005959815.1 Sarcophaga bullata | reverse complement strand
AGAATATCCCTATTAGCCTGTCATTGGAAATGTTTTGCCGCCTATAGGTATTACCATTGCCTCCGTTAAATGAGTGACTCAGCTTTGTTGGCAGCGTGAGGACTTTTGTAGTATTGCTAAGCTTTGCTCAATTGATCAGAATCAGAAGATAATGGATTTCGTGGCCATCTACTGTACTTTTTCGATTCTCAAAGGCCTTAACTTATTGCTGAGTGCTATGGAATGATTTTCTCAGAGCCTTAACCTCATGTATCAGCGCCCGGATCTTGATTTGATGATTTGATAAAATGAAGACTTTCCCGACGTGCATGACTCATTCTTGCAACTTATTCCCCTGGTTGAGAATTAATCCTAAATGAGATTTTACTCTTCAGGCATGGTTGAGTAGGAGAAAGCTTTAGAAATCATTTGGCTTGGCTCAGTTCTAGGACTCTTACTGAATATGTGACTCTGAAAGAAACTGTTCACCATCGATCTGACTTTCTCCAAACCAATAAAATCTACCCTCGAAAGATCATCAGCTACTTCGATTGCAATTACGCCGGACTAACCGCAACTACTCCACTGAATAGGAAGACCCTTCTTTGAGTGTATAAGTGCTAGCAAGCATAGAATTAAGCCACTTCCATCACGGTCAAGAAATCGCAAGAATGATCGAAGTTTGGGCTCAGCTTCTTCAGCCTCAAGTTGGGTTATCTTACGGACAAATCACTCTTAAGGAAACAAAGATTGGTCCGTGACCCTAAGAGGGACTGGCAGTGGCATAAACCTACTTATTATTCATATCAACGTCATTTCAAAGAGGCTAACTGCTGATGAATCCTGAATAAACGACTACGATGTTGAAACCACAGTCCAATCGTTCGATTTGGAAGAGATCAGGGAAGCTTTGCCACTTTAGTCCATCAAATGTGTACGCATAGCAAGGATTTGTAGAAGAAAAATTTTAAATTTTTTTACTGAGGGACATAGGTCCTTGTAGGTCTTGTAGGTCGGTAAGACCTACAAGGAGTTGTCAGTTTTCCTCATCCATTTCTTTCAGTTTTTTTTCTTGTAAAGAAGCCCAAAACTAATGTTTCCCAGATGCAGATAAGAATCCCCGAATATTATTGCTGGATGTGTGGTGTGTGTATCTCGTTCTATTCATGTGGGCTGTGTGCTGTAATGATTGTACAATAAATGGCCAACAAGAATTTTTTTATGGTATAACAGCAACAACAACAACAACAACAACAACAATAAACTGTATGTCGTTGTAAATTTATTGGCCATTGATTTATCACAACGAAATTGTACGAAATTGCACAGAAGTGCGAAATTGCAATTGCTGTTACCGGCAGCAAGCAATAATAGCAGCAGCATTTCAGCCACAAATACCAACAAGAGCAACGAATCCATTCGTTAAACTTAAATGTTGCTGTTGTTGTTGTTGTTGTTGTTATTGTTGTCACTTATATATTGTGTTGCAAACAAATAAAATAATCAACTGAAAAATTTATAAATGCCACTTGAATTTCATTACTTTTGTTGAGAGGGCCATAGCCACAGATACAGCCACTGCCACAGCCACAGCACAACAACGTTAGAGGATAATCAATAACAGATGGAGGGACAGGAGTATAACTAAAAGAGAGAGGATGTGACGACGACGACAAATATCAAAGAGTCAGAAATATCGAAAACAGCAAAAGAAAATAAAAGAGAAATCGAAATAAAATTTTAAGCATTTTGGGCAAACACTAGGAAGCACTAGAAAACACATAGAAAAACTTGCAACATTTTGGGGCAAACAGCAGTAAAATTTTCTTGGTATAAGACGGCAACAAATGCTTCGTTTTCATGCATAAATTTGGACAAAAAGCCTTTGTTGATTACACCCCTATAGTCAGGATTACAACCAAGTTTCTTGCGTGCATGGTGGCTCACGTTGCGTGAATGGTGAGCCTTACAGTTTAAAGCTGACATCGAACGACTGAATCTTTTCATGGCAATTTTATTTTACTTTTCGAGTTTTTGCCTGAAGACTGCGGAGAGAAAGTGGCCGAAGTAAATATTTGTTTTTACTTCGTTTAGTTGGAGATATCTGAGCTGGGATTTGAACCATGTGTTCTCATCTAATAAGCCAGCACACTACCTACTATACTACGATGACTTCACGTTTTGCTAACGTGAATTGCATCCACAAAACTATACGATTATGCATCAGACTACTTGGGAAAAATCTCGGATTATCAAACGGTCTTTCTAGACTAGTCGCTCTCCGATCGAAAACCTATCCACTTCTCGAACTCTATTATGCCAGCAGAAAAAGAAAAATCTGGATAGGAATGGTTGGGATGGGAATAGAATGTATGGGAAGCCATGTGGAAACTAGTACCCAAATTCCATCTTAGAAACAGTTCTGTCACTGTACCTATCCTCACAGTCGATTGCGTAATTGGTAGGACAGAAGGAGAGGCTGCTTCTAACGACTTGTGTAGAGTTTGCAGATCCTTTCATGTTTCAATGTCTGTCTCAGGCTCGACGCTCATTAGCTCACAGTATTTCGATAGTCTAAGTTAGCGTTACCAGACATCTTATTGACCTCAAACATTGTTCAACTTTTAGGTGGATTCTAAGGGATCTATGCTTTAAATGCAAAAACTCTGATGCTGATTATCAATACCGATTTGTCGTTAGTTCGGAGGGGCATTGCATCATCTCGTATTACAATGATCATTGTTTGTGCTTAAATTAGCTTTGCCGAAATTTTTCCGGGCACTCCTTACTTCATTGAAATGATTCTCAAACTTGTTTCACTCCCTAATGGATGATTAACAAAAGCAAAGATGAGGTAATTACTTTTGTCAATGATAGTTAAACAGAACTACACTGAAATTTTTTGTGCGCACTCCTTAATTTTCGAAGAAATTCACATCCTCCTGAATTTGATGCCGAAATTTGCTGATACAAGTTTTCGATAAGTTTTCCTTGAGAATGCTTACAATAGAAGGTTTAGCAAACAGCAGATATGGTAAATGTCAAGTCCTTAAATTCAGAAGTACTCCGAAATTTTTCGTGCACCCTCCTTAGATCATTAGAAACTCACATCCTCTTGAATTTTATTCTGAAATAAGCTGGTACAAGTTTTCGATATTTTTTTATAACAGAAGGTGTAACAAACACTGGATGTGGTAAATGTCAAGTCTAAAGTTCGGCTCGGGAGTTCCCTAGACTAAATTTTAATGTAAAGTGGCGCTCTAACTAAGTAAACATATTTTCGTGATTATATTTAGATACTCAGGCCGATTTGTAGCATATTCTTTTGGTCTCTCTCTCTATTCGTACTAAAGCAACATGCTTCACGTACTTCTAGATGGTGTTCTTAAAAGCCTAAACAATGAGGTTAGGCATGGTCCACACAGACCATGTGTGGATCAAACTTGTGTTTGGATTAACATTCTTGTACGAGATATTAAAAAGTCTTTTCCTTCGAACATAAAATTAAAATAAGCCCGCATTGAAAAACTTTTCTTCCCCTTCCACCTTCCACCTACCATTTTCCACAATCATGCCAACCTCCTCCAATACACTGACGTAATACCCGACTGTTTTTCCAACAATTTTTCATCAATATTTATGGCATTTTTATTTTCATGCAACATTTTCAACTACACTTTGGGGATTTCAAACGTAGTGAGTATGTGTAACACTGACATAAGCCAGAGATGGGAACACTCAATACAATTTGTTGTACAAACAAACATACGCTCAATTCAATATCACATGAGCATGTGAGGAAAGAAAATTAATAACAAAATTGGCTGATAATGACAGCTTAAACATTAACGAAAACACCAACAACAACAACAACAACAACAACACATAAATTTTTCAGGATCATGTCTACAACAACAACGGGTGAAACACAACAAGACTTTTTTTTATGTTGAACAAAAATTATTAATGAATTTACGAAAGAAAGAAGGTGGCAACGTTAACCCGAAGAAAAGCAACGAAAAAAAAAAACAGAAATGGAAATGGAAACCAGGCATGTATGCCAAGCCAACCCAAAGCAGAAACCACAGATGGAGAGTGAGAGAAGGCTGGCTATGAAATTTTTAACGAAAATGAATGTGTCCCTTAAGGAAATAATTGTGGTTGTAAGCTATACAAACTCATATACAGACAGATGTATGTACAGCGTATGTTCATATATGTACATGCAACATTGTTGCGGCTTCAACATGTTTTTTTTTGTTTTTTTTTTTTTTGGTGGCACAATATTCATAAACTGCCTGAAGGCGAAGATGTTGTTGCATGTTTGAATTTGAATTAAAATATTTGGCGTTTAGAGAAATGGCCAAGCGATGTGTGTGTATGAGAAAACATTAATTTATGCTGCTTCTTCTTGCATATGCTTCTTCTTCTTCTACTTCTTCTTGAGCTAATAAATAAATAAAGCATTACCTGTGCGAATATATTTCGTTGGCTAAAGGATAAGGCAACAGAAAGAGTATGCAAGGTTAGGGTATCAACTGATTTTTTAATTGATTTTTGAAAGGTCAACGCGTTCAACCAGATCTTAAATGAGAATTTGCCCTTCACACCTACTGCTTGGCAGTTTAAGTTTGCCTCTCGAATCCTCAGAAATACGTTAGGAGTACATAAAGTTTTACTATGTTTCCTTGCTTCCGTTTTATATACAAAATAATAGATTTTCTGTTGCCTACTTTTAGGAAGGCTAACCTCTTTTTCCTTGTTCTATAGGTTCTGACCTACAAACATTACGCGCTTAATCATGCTGGCTTTTTAAAACAAAAAAAGTTTTGTTTTTCATAAAATTCTAGTAAAAAGATATTCTAAGGCTTGGCTTCATGAGGGCCGATCTACAATTCAGTAGCTATTCCCCGTTTTAACGGAGCGGTTGATAAACCTCGACATTTTACCACAGCTTAACAATTTAGCTTAATATCCTCAGTCGGGAAAGACAACTTTTCAAGTTTGTATTAAAAACAAAAATTCAATAAAATATGTTGCCTACTTTTAGGTTTCTTTCAATACCTCTAGTTACAAGATTATTTTTCTGAATTACAAAAATATTGTTTCAAATATGCAAATTGATTAGAAACATACAAAATTGTTTTAAAATTATAAAAAGTTTATAAAATTAGAAAATTTTTATCAATTATTGATTTTGACTTATAATTTCCATTGCATACTTTTAGGCACCTAAGTTATTAATTTCTTGATTATAGAAAGAGAAATTTATACAAAACCATGAACTTAGTTAGCGCATGTTTAATTGTAAATTAATTGCCTTACTTTACCTACTTTCCCCTTTCCTTGCCAGACAATATAATGACGCAGTCAGTTAATTGAGGTGACATTTGATGAATATTTAATTACCTGCAAAGAAATAGAATTGAAAAAAATAAAATATAATTACCAGAATTAAAACCTTTAGAATTAGAATATTTTAAAAAAATTTCGGGAGAAATTCAAAGAAATACGTCCAATACAAGGGGCCAATAGGGGTATAATACGTAGTATTTCAAAGGGCATAAGGCTTAAGTTTACATGAAATATGTGGTACGAGTTCACACTTTTTAATTCCACAAAATGTGTTCAGCGGGAACGACAATCCTCGAAATTGAGAAGATGTAGTTTATTAAACCTTGAGGTCATTGTTTGGGCACACAGAACTCCTCTAAGGAGTGGCAAGAGAAGTTTTACGCGGTTTACGCGATTTACGCGGCGAAAGGAAAGCATAAAATAAACAAAGACTCCTCTCTCTTAATCTAAATATTTGAGTCAAAACTATCCTGAGAATAATAATCTGCCTTTTAACTCCGTACTGAAGGTTCTTGTTCAGAACATTGATCGCTTCAAGCCCAATGTGTAAGACAACGGACCACACGAAAACATGTTTGAAACCTATGCGATTCAGAAGGAAACTTTATATAAGAATGTTGACAATGTATGAGGACGATGGACCAGTATGATGCTGGTGTATGAGAATGATGATGTTGCATGATGATGATGATGTCGCCCTGGTTTAGTATTTAGACGTGAGGCGTCAGTTCAAACCCAAGGGCAGACATGTATGATGATGTCTGATAATTGTGTATGATGCTGATGTCTTAGCATAATAGTGATGTACGAGTATGACGATGGCGGTTAAGTTTGATGATGTTGTATGAGTGATGCATGCTGATGTATGAGTATGATGAAGATGAAGTACTAGACATATACTAGATCCGTACTGATACAGAAAAACAGGATTGTGAAGACATAAAAGGAGAGGTTATGGATAGTACTGCCTGGTCATATTATCGCAATACTTTAGTATTCCTATACGGAAATAATAAAGGAAGTTGAAGCCCAATAGAAAACCCATTATTATAGCAAAGTTTCTCTCGTATAATACACTGTCTCCTACATGTCGGTTGCCTGGTGGAGTTTTCGGACGGCCTGCAATATAGTACCCTAAGAAAATTATGCTTGAAACGCTTCAATATGACGACTGAGAAGTTAAACCCCCAAGAGCCTGACCCAACCAAACATTTTTATATTAAGTAGCGCCTCCCCATTTTCTAACTCTAAACATTATTTGGTATTATAAGCCTTAATGACCACTTCTGCCTTCAAATGGGCGATGTAAAACAAAAATATTTTTGTTTAGTTTTGTTTGCGGGTGTGTGTATGCCTGAAAGGCTTAAAGCAAACAGGTGGTAGGGCTAATGGAATATATATTGTGTTGTATTGCATTGTATAACAATAAAAAATAAAAACAATATTAAATAAATATAAATACACTTAAAGAAATTTTACCTCTACCTATACACATACATATACACTTATCCACACACACACTTTTACACACTTTTACACACACAGTAAAAATAAAAAGGCATTTTTTTCCGAACATATTTTCAAAGCATATACAGTCACAGTCAGTTATAATCATAATCTGTTTGCATTTCTTTAACAATGTTTTGTTTGCTGTCTTAATATACACACACAGCAAACAGTACCCATACACACATACATACATACATAAAGCAAATGGAAATATAAGGGCTATTTCACCTTCAAACCGAAAATAGCATTCTTCTGAAAGCTTAGAAACCTTTAAAAAAAAAAAAAGAATTTTCAAAAGATTTTTTTTTTCTTGAGTAAACTGTCATACAATGACCCATACATTGGGGTTTTATAAATGAACTGGTAGAGTTATGCACCCAAAAAAGAAAAATACAATAATAACAACAGCGACATAAAACCAAGAACAAAAACAAAAAACAGCACATTGTATTCGGGGCACATGGTAAACAAACAATTTTTGTGTGTTGTTGAGAGACATTAAGGCGTCGTATGATGTCAGTTTAGATAAGTACTCTTGACATGCTACATTCACATACAAATGTTGTCTTTATTGCCATTGTTGTTATTGTTTTTTTTTGTTTTTTTTTTTTGTTGTTTTTCTCTTCTGTTTGCTATTACAGGTTCTTGTTGTTATTCTAGCCTTTTTACTACACATTTGTTTTGCGTCTCTTTTTACCATCACTTTTTATTAATTTTATAGGTTTTAAATGTGTGTGTGTGTGTGTGTGTGAGAAGAATGTGTTTGTGTTCTTCACATACCATACGTGCTCACCAGGCAGACAAAAGAGATTAAATTCTCATTTTAAGAGGTTATAAAACGTATAATATTTTTCCTTCATACATACATACATACATACATACATACATATTTCATGTACACATTGTATTATATTATCAGGTAATTTGTTTAAGTCTTAAAAAATTCCTGCTGAATTTGTTATGGGAAGAGTACTTTAAAATTGAAAAAGTACTTTTATTATCGGTAAATATTTAGAATGGAATTTCCAATTCATAAAGATTTTAAAACATTATGGTTGAAAAAAAAAATTATTTCTTTAATGTTTTTTTTAAGAAAAAGTACTTTTATACTTATGGTACTTTTTTGTGTAAAGTACCAAATTCAATTTTATAACGACTTTTAAACTTTAAAGTTTAAGTTTTTAAAATGTTTTTGTAGCTTGTTATGGGAAAAGTGTTTAAACACATAAAAGTACTTTTTTAAAAAAGGTACTATTTTAAAAAATCTTACTTATTTCCTCATAATCTTTACATTCATGGTTTAGATAATATTTAAAGTAAAAAAGAGCTTTTTTTTTGAAAAAGTACCATAGTAAGTTTTTAGAAAAAGTACCTTCGGGTAAAAGTACTTTTTCTCAAAACTGTAATAAATTTAATTTTATGCCTACTTTTAAGATAATTTCTTTAAGTAATGAAAATTCTTTGGAATTTATTATGTTGAAAGTACTAAAAACAAAAAAAGTACTTTTTGGACCAGGTACCAAATTGAAATATTCCCATATTTTCTTTACAATTTTCCATTTAAATTCATGGTTTTAAAAAGCTATTTTATAGGGGTTTTTGGCAAAAAGTACTTTTTTTTAAAGAAAGTACCCTAACGAAAAAGTACTTTTTTTATAAATAAGTACCAAATTCCATATCATGCAGGCTTTCCTTGATATTTACTTAAACTTTTCTTAAATTTTTTGATTTTATTATGATAAAAGTAGAGAAAGTTAAAAAAAGTACTTTTCCGAAAAGCCTTTTTAGTACGGCTTTTATCAACAAATTTTTACAAACATTAATAAACGACAACCTTTAATGAAAAAACTAACTTCTAAGTACCTTTTCCTACTTGCATTATACTCCTACATGTGGATCCTCAGCCTATGTTTTCAAGCTGAAGTAATGGACATGAATCATGCTGTAGAACTGATTCTTTGTAGGGGATCGTGAATAAAGGAATTACATTTCTATCCTTTCTAAATACCGATCAAATCTTTTTAGGGTGTAAACTTGAAGAGGTCAACGCTTTTGATGATTCCATCAATATCTGTAAAAAATTACCACACACAATATGGGTGGCAGGAGAAACTAGGTTGTAATCCTGGCTAGAAAGTTGCAATGACTTATTCAAAATGACACTGTGGAGTATGCATTAAAGTCGAGGACTGCTATTGCGGCATAATCTCTTCAAAATGAACTAAACTTGTTGTATTGCCGTATCTCAGTCTTATAGCTCCGCTAAGTTCTGTTACAAAATACCTTTTTAATCAGTAGTTGCCTTCAAAGAAGCTCATGCCTTTCCTTTCTTTTTAACCTCATTTTAAGTGAAAATTAATTTCATGGAATTCCCCATTTTGTTGATATTCTCATATCAACTTTCACATATCCAAACACACAGGCACACACATACACACACACGTATATATATAAAGGCTTACTCACATAACTGTTAAAATAATCCATCCATTAACACTTGGCTGACATCATTTTATGGCCATACAAGAAAAAAAAAAAGAATTTTTTTTTTTCATTTTTTTTTTATATGAATGAGCCATAAAACACGTCAATCAATATTAAAGAACAATTTTTATGAGCATTTATTAAATAAAAAAACAAAAAAAAAAAAGACAAACTACACCGTTTCCCTTTGTAAAGATAAAAAATTGAATTTTCATGAACGTTTTAAAACTGAAGTATTCACATAAGCTTTTTTGAAATTCGAACTTTTCTTTGAAGAAATGGTTTTCAAATGGAAATGGTGTACAATGAAATGAAATAAAAAAAAAAGAGAATTCGAAATTCATCACTCTGACCAATTTATATAATTTTATATCCACCAAATTAGTATCGCATTTTATTTCAAGTGATTTTTTTTGCTTTTTTTTTTTTGCTTGGTTTGTTCAACACGCGATAATTTCATTCGTTTCAGTCAAGGAAAATCATCATCATCCATCATCTCACACAGCACCACACCATTACCCAGCACTGTCATCATCAATATCCCTGTAAAAGCGTTTGTAACCTTCTAATGAACCAGCTTTTTACAAAAGAATAACGAATGGAATGCAATAATCGTGGTATTACAGCATTTAAACTCCGAGGAAAAAAAAACTGTGACAAGTCTGTGCAAATAAACAGAACATGCCAGCTATATTGGGTATGGGAAAAAGTAGTTTCTTGTTTTAGGGGAGAAGCTTTTTATAAATTTGCTTTTGAAGGCTATTTTTAATCATCAGAGTGGTTAAAACCAAATTTACGGAACCCGCTCGTCCCAATTCACTTTTGTAGACAAATTGCAGGAAAAAAGGCTTTAAAGCCTAGCCTTTATAACACGAAAACTTCTCCTGGTTCCGTTGTCCTTACTGTCTCTGTAAAATAAAACTCTTTCATTGGTCGTTAGGGTCATGCGAACCATTTACAAAAATTTTGAAAATTTATTCGACTTTTTCCCTTACCCAATAGTCTGGACAATTACTCAGCAAAATAAATATTGTAAATTGGAATTATGGCCTGTCATTAAAGCAAAAGAATTTTTATTTTTAAATACAAAAACAAACCAAAAAAAACGAAGAAAAAACCAAAAAAAAAAACATCGCATTTAATGGCACTTAAAAGCGTTAAAGCCCCTACATATGGTTACGCTATGGCCAGATCCTGATATTTAACGAATACAAACACAAACACAAAGAGAATCATTTAGATGGGAGTACCATAGACATGAGGTTCTATTAAATTGAAGGCAATTAAGCATTTCAAAATGAATTGGTTACACAGTCATGCAAACAAAAAAAAAAAAAAAAATGATTGACTGAACGAACGGCCATATTCATATGAGAGATGGTAATGCAGTCTAACCTAGCCAATAGGGGGTATAATGGTGTGGTGTAGTGTGCCGTGCTGTGTTGTAGGGTAAATGAGCTCAATAAAATGGAATTTCTTTTGTGTTTTGTGCTCGTGTTTAAAAATCATTTTTAGTTTTCGGAATAATTTTCATTATAAAGCAAGTGACCTTGGCATTGAAAATTAAACTCGTGTAAGCGAGCAAGCAAGCGAGTGAGCGAGTCTATTAAAATAAGGGGAGAAATGAGGCTATAAATAATGGACTCTATACGAGTGAAAATGTTTGACTGCTAGACTGACTATGTGTGTCTGTATGAATAAAACACTAAATGGGGTTACTGGTGCCGCTGCTGTTGCTGTCTTGTGCCTTATGCCCCTTGTGTATCAATAAATGGGGATTTCCCTGCGTTGTAAATTGTTTTTTCTTTTTTTTATAGAAAATATTTGTGGTATTTTTCTTTTTATTTTATAGAAAGCTTAAGTAAGTAAGGAATAATGGCAACAAAATGATAATCATTATCGTCATGTACACATTTCCATATGGTATGTGGCATGGCATATGCATATGCATGGTATGGTCATGGTAATGTCAGGGTTTTGAAAAGCGCTTTAATGCTTTACGATAATGATAATGATGACGAACAGAAATAATAGACAATAGACAATGCAAGAATAAATAGTACAAGAAAGGAGGGAAATAATAAATAGTTATTGGCACAGACTGTCTCACTGACTGTATGTGTTGTTCTTGCCCATGCGAAGCCTTAAGAAAAGAGGAGAAAACTTAAGTTGCGCTAAAATATTTTAATCCCATTTGTTTAACGGCTTTCTGTGTGCTATTTGTTCTACACTTTTATCCTCTCATCGTTTTATAGTTTCTTGCTAGTGCAGTTTTTCTCTTGGTTTAAAGAAAAAACACACACCGCATACACGGAATTGCGTTTTAGGCCAACACATGATGCCCTACATTAAGAATGAAACCGTTTGGCACTCCTTAGAAAACCAATTAGATTCTACAAAAACACATGAAGCTCTAGATGGCTTAACCTCCGGTCCTTAGCCCCAAGAATCGCTGAAAGTATACATTGATGTTGAACAGCAATAGCGCCCAGGCAAACTATTCAAGTTCTCGTCCTGGAACAAACTGTATGCATGCAAGCATACATAATTGGTCAATACTATCCTTTAGTCAGGATCACAACCTAGCTTCTCACCTCACTTATGTTGTGGGTGTTAATTTTACACACGAGTGATGGGACGTACAGTTTGAGGTCAACCACGAACGACAGATTTTCGAGATACTTTTCATGGCAAATTAATTTACTCTTCGAGTTTTTGCCGCAAATCTACTGAGAGAAAGATGCCTAAGAAATATTTTCATTTTGTTCGAGATCTCTGACCTGGAGTGTGAACCGTGACCCTACATTTTATAATCCAACACACTACCTTCTAGACAACGGCCACTCCACCATGGCAACTTTACCACGTAGTCTTCACCATGGCAACTTCACCACGGCGTCTTCACCATGGTGACATCACCACGGCAACTTATCCAAACTTTATTTTCTGTCTTGTGCTATCCTAGAGCAGGTCAGCTGGCCAAAGTAATACTCACCACTCTTCCCCGACCAGTGATCAGGGATACGATTTTTCTCTAAAAGTGTCACAAATTAAAGCCTCATTTCCACCATACCACTGTCTCTCTGGGTAGGGTATGAAAGCATTTTTAAAAGCATTAACTCGAGTTAAACCTTTAAAGCAAACAAAAGTAGGGGAAATTCCATGAGGAAAAAAAATCAGATTCTTTAAGGTTTTCAGTTTAGAATTCATGGGAATTTTTTAATAGCTGCACTGCGGGGCTAATTAAATAACCTCCAAGCCAAAGTGGATTTTTTTCCTTTTTTTTTTTTGCACACAAAATTATGGGAAAAAGGGGAGCAAAAATAATGTTAAAAAACCAAAACAGAAATTAATTTCTTTCCATTCCTTTTAAATACCTATTCTTTGTAATTTGTATATGCTGTTTACATCCAGAAATTTTTATTTCCTTTCAATAATTTAAAGAACATTTTTGTTAACAAAAGTTGTTGTGCGCTGAGGTGGCAGGCTTCCACATATGTTTTACAAAATTAAACTTTTTTTTAGGGGGCCAAAGGTGTCAATAAAAATTTAACTTAAATTTTATGAGAAAAAAACAGAAAACAGCCTAAAGAAATAGGCCCCCAAAGAATACTTGAAAGTATATTTTCTTTATACGACTTTGCCATCCAAAACTTGACAGCTAACAGCCTCCGTAGAAATAAAAATTCCTTCAGGATCTTTCTCACTTAAAAAAACAGTAAAAAAAAACAGTAAAAACGAACGAAATTCCTTCATCAATCATGGCAGTTGAAAATTTGCTTTGCCTGCCACGTTTTCAAGAGTCTATATCGAGTAGCTCTCAACTTTAACTTTAACAAAAAATCGAGACAAAAAAAGAAGAAAAAAACGCTTTAAAAAATTCGTTCAATTCCTGTCTATTGAGCCGAAACAAACAAATTTTTTTTTTTTTTTACTTTAATCAGTGTATTGTTCTCTAGAGGCTTACAGGCGTATCGCCAAAAAAAATAATTTTTGCCTCCCTTTAATCCATTATGCTGCCGTTTTTCTTTCTTTTTTGTGGGTGGTTTTTGTTTTCATTGTTTTATTTGCTGGATTTTCTTTCTTTTTTTTTTTAAGAAAAAAAAGAACGAACTGAAAATATGGCCTAAAATTTGATGTTTTTTATTGTTGTTGTAGTTGTTGTTGTTATTAGATTTTAGCCAAACACTTTTAGAATGATTGATTGGCTGCTGTGTTCTCTGTTAGGCGTATTTGAAAAGCACAAAAAAAAATTTCTTTTTTTTTGATATTTTCAGCAGGGAATTGTAGTGGCCCCCACTTTATTGACCATTTTTTTAAAGTGGGATTGGGATTTAAAAAAAAAAATGTTGAAAAAGGCAAGAAAAACTTCAATGTTCAATGTTGTAGCATGACAACAGAATAAATTTCTTCTTAAAAGCTTTTCAAGCTGCATGACTTTGAAATAAAAAAAAAGATTTGAAATAGTCGTTGATGTTACCACATTACTGCACTGCACCATAGCTCGGTGAGTTCTCAGATGATATACAAGGTTTTCACCAACGAACTTCATACAGATACTGGAGTGGCGGCTGAAATGTTGTTGATGAAATTGAGCTCTAAATATCCGTAGGGTTCTCAGACCGAGATTTTTGGAATAAATATGCTTCGAAATCGTATGAAGCTTATGAGGCTTCCAGGCCATCGAGAATTGTGTGACAACAAACGAGCAGACAAGAGACACCGTGCAGTATCTGGCAACGATATTCGACCACATCGGTTTCATCAACGGTATTCTCTAGTATTACGTCGATAATCGATTACTTCGATTATAGAAACTGGAAGAAGGCAGTTGATCCCTTAATTTATTCCTATCCAACCATTTAAAACCAAGGCCATAGAAACCTTGAAAAGTGGTTCTTACATGATATTCTCAGTATACAATGAATTGATTCAGAGAACCTTGTTAGGTGCTCCCCGATACCTGGCGATCGAAACTTTTGTCGAATACGCATCGCATAATATGTCAAGCCCTTGGTGTATTTGAAATTCGAATGCGAACCTTCCTTCACAACACCTAAGATATGTTGGTTTATGGTGCTAGAATTACAGCTTTGCAATGCTGAGCAAAATTTTCTTCAGTGATGAAGCTCATATCGGCCACGCATAGTGACGCCATCAAACAAAATTATCACATAAGGGGCTCGGTAAAGCTAAAAATTTACTTGAGGAATTCCATCACTTCTAGAAAAGGTGACTGCTTGGCATGTAGTATGGACTAGGGATCTCAAAGGGTCATATAAATCTAGAACACTGTGAAAACCATCGTAGGATTTTCTCCTATAATTGACTATTAAGAACTGAATGATCTGGCAATGCAACGACCTCCCAAAACTCGACCACTTACGAGCTCTATTGCACGAAAAGTTGCCAGCAAGACTAAGAAACGGTTTAGCGGCATCAATTAGCCAACAAGATCATGTTATTATGACGTCATTTGCCCTTTTTTGTGGTTTTTTTCCTATAATTGACTATTAAGAACTGGATGATCTGGTATTTCAAAAAGACAATGCAACGACCTCCCAAAACTCGACCACTTACGAGCTCTATTGCACGAAAAGTTGCCAGCAAGTCTAAGACACGTTTTAGCGGCATCAATTAGCTAATAAGATCATGTTATTATGACGTCATTTGCCCTTTTTTGTGCTTCTATATTAAAGATCATGTCTATGCGTATAATGTCTCAACGTTGGACGACTTGAAATGAAAATTTCATCGAAGTCATGGCTTTAAAATTCCTTTATATGGCGCTTCATTTTTGGAAACTTCATTTTTTCTTTATCAATCAAGAGCGTAAAACATTTCTTTTTACCGTCACTTGAGAGACTGTTACGATCGATTCTAGGTTAACCAGAATTTGCTGAAGATAAGTGTCGCATAAGAAGATTGGGATGGCTGAGAGCTGAAACTTATATTTGTGATGCCTTTTTTATATAATCGGTATTGCAATGTGACTCTAAACGATAAAAATTATCCTTCCGCGAATTAAAAATAGAATTAAAATCCGAAAAATGCTCATCGTTTTTAATGCTTTTCGACTTAAATTAAAAACAAAAAATTCTTCTATTTTTATTGTTTAACGCTCAAGATTAATTATGTTGTCCTTCGTCGTTTAATTTTATTTTGTTTTTTTTCTAAGGACTCCTCTGTTCACACACACATTCTTTGCGAAAAATCCCAAATGACTTGGTGGTAAGTAATAAAAGTCAATGCAGAGCTGTACACAACAGAGCATTTGAAAATTATGAAATATTTTAGCAAATAAAAGCGATGAAGAATGAGAAGAAGAAGAAAAAACAATAAAAAAAAAAGAGAATAAAAAGGAGAATAAATGTTGTAATTAATGTTTGTATTACACACACACACACATACACACATACAACCAGGTTTAATGTTTATACTGTTTGTTGTTGTTGTTGTTGTTATTGCAACCATTACTAAAACAAATAAAAATTTCGAAAATATTTTGTAAATATTTTTATAAAGTATGTGACATACTCCCACACACACACACACACACACACAAACACAAACAGCACACACAGCCGAGTATGAATGTGTGTTTATAAGGCAAGACATGCATTAAACATATAAAATACACATGTTTAGCACTCTTACTCGTACTGTGTGTTGCTTTCTCTGCTCTCTCTCTTCTCTTCTCTTTCTCTTTCTGTCTGTCTCTGGCTGTGTATGACTCTTTTAAATGAATAAAACACACAGTCATACAAAGTTAAAAAAAAACATGGCTTTTGCAAGCACGTACATGTATTTATTGTCTGACTGTGTGAGACACAGAGAGTGCATGTGTATGTGTGTGTGTGTGTTTGTGTTTGTTTAGATATATTATTACAAGGACAATAGCCACCACATTTAATATATTTCTTAAGGTCTACCATACACTCATTCTCTGTCTCTCTCTCTCTCTCTCTCTCTCTCTCTCTCTGTATAGCGACTGTCTACTCATTTGGTTTTTATTTAATACTCTAATGAGTAAGTGACTCTTTTCGCTCTGTTTGTGTGTGTGACTCTCTCTCCTTGGTCTTAAGAATTTAAGTACAAGAATTTTTGAATTGCTGGTGTGTTCATTGGCATAGCAGAGAGCATAAAATGTAAAACCTTGAGTGTTTGTTTAATTATTTGCTGGCTCATCGTTTCACATACAAAACAGAAGCCAAAACAACAAAGTTGTGTGTTGTTCTTCGTATAGTCCAGGGATGTTAAGTTGGAATTCATGGTCTTAAATGGTCATATTCCTGCATTGCGTACTTAAATCAAATAGCTCCTCCATACGTTTATATAGGATATTATCACTGACGCCATCACTTCCAGCACTCTCGAGCACTTCCAACGCATAGTAAGTCAAATGGCGGAGTCTCCATGAAGAAGATGGTCTCACTTGGACTAAAGGTTACACCCATTACGATACCACAAATCAATATCTAATCCTGGGTTCAAAAATTTTCTGCAAAAGCATGCAATAATCCACACTTTTTTTGGTTAGAATAGACGGAGATGGCACGAAATAAGAGCTCAAAAGCCTCTGCCACTTTAGAACAAGAGTCAAGCACACTCCATTTTAAAACCACATCTCCTGCAAAAGTCAATTGAGGGAATGCCAAGCCTATCTTTCAATTGCATGAATGGCCATGTAATTTAGGAGAGGAAAACAATTTCAGTCTAGAATTGTCGAGCAATACTGCACGTAGCCTCCCTCTAAACTGTACCCAGTTTAAGTATTGTAATTGGAACATCAGCGTGCTGCAACATATCTGAGATAGGGAGTTCATTATCAACCCCAGAGCCCTTATAAATATTGCTTTTGAATGAACCGACATTTACTTGAGAGATCTTCGATAATCATGAACAAGAACAGACATCATCAATGTGCCCTTCATGAGAGACTACAAATGGCCGAAAAAGTGTTAGCTTGTGCCAATTCATTTTCCAGAGCTTTACAACCAAATCGCTACCAAATACTCACTGGCTAGCCTTCATTGGTGAAGGGATTCTCGTCAATGTTCGCTTCATGAGAGGTCACGAATGGGTATAAAGGTGGTAGCTTGTATCACTTCATTTTCCAGGGATTTGCCTGAAATTGCCATAATCTACCCAAAGGGATAAGGACTGCGTCATCCACTTAGGCAATTGAATCACAGTTGATCTGCTTCAACGTCACCAATAAATCTTCATCACAAGATTCCATAAGAGAAAGGGAAACACAACAACCAGATTACGCCTTCCTCCTTATTATAAACAAGCTCCTTGACATCAGATAGTTTGTTCTACAGGGAGTACCTCTGATTGCTATTCAAGCTACAGTATCCTGGACAATTTCTCCCATCTGTGAGCCAACTAAGGCATTCAACTCCGCTTTACTGAAGGGCCCATTTATATCTAGAGAGTAATTGAAGCTGTAATCCTTCAGTACTAGTGACTCTATACGTTAAGGAGCGACAATAAAAAATTTCAAAACTATTTTAAAAAAATTTCTTTTACATTTCTCTGACTACCCTCGCACTTAAGAATTTTCCTTTTAAAATAAAGACTTTATTGTTTAGAAATAAATATCAAGTTTCTTATTTCGATTGCATTTGCCAGAGAATCGAATTTCCATAACTACCCATGCCTTTACCTCTACACTACAACGAAATGGCAAGAGAAACAACAGTAAAACCCGGTTAGAAAGTACCCCTCTAGTAATTATTTATTGCATAAATATGTGATAGAGTCTCTTTGCAATAAATTTTCATTTTATGGGTCAAATTGTATTGAAAAAAAAGAAAAGAAAATCCTTTTCAGAATTCAGGATCCTTTGTGTGGCTTAAAAAAATATCTTCTGCAATAAACATCATGAATGTACTCTCACACAATATTTGTGTATTTTAAAACACACACACATACACCATACAACCAATCACATTTTAAACTTTTATGGTAACCTTTACAAAGGATATCTTATTTCTCTCTACTACTTTGACAAGCACTACACTAAACAAAATAGTTTTTCGAAGAAATTATTTATGCAAGACTCTCTCTCTCTCCCTTCCTCTCTCTCTCTCTCTCTCTCTCTGTCTGTCACAAAACATTCATTCCCTGCCTGCCTGTCTGCATTTCTATTGAATAGAAACAGGAAAATAAACATGGAGGTTAACACTTATCGTGGGGCTCCTCTCTTCTTCTCTATCTCTCGAACACATACAAATTGATTGAAAATTTGTTGCCATGGCACATGCTTTTTCCTAAAGAAGAACAATACGGAAGAGGGGGCGAATGCAAAAGGGAATTGAAGAACATAAATTATAAAAGAAATAGAAATAGAAGAAGAAACAAAAAAAAATAAAGCAAACGAAACCATATTAAATAAATCATAACGAACGAAAATGTTTATTTAATAGACACATTTCAACTCTTTCCTATTGTTTTATTTTGTGAATTTTCACAAAACCCAACAAACAATTTGAGCAAGGAAGACATATAGTCACCTAGACAACATATAGTCAAAGAGTATACAAGACACACGAAGCATCAAAGTTGCAGGTAAAATTAAGACAGATCTGGATCGTAGGTCTAGTTGATACTAACCGACAATAGGTCCTGATAGCACAACATGGCCCTCAGAAAAGTATTCTAATATCAAACTCTTTCAGAACTTACATGTCCTGCAAAATCATAGATTTCTTAGTGAAAAATAATAGAAATCCCTGGTGTTATAAAGGATACAGCAAAGTTTACAAACTAGCCGAATACGTTTCAAGGTCGGTTTGTAAAAACTCGAACCAGTAGAAACCTTTCTTTTACAGTATAACTCGTATACCACTCTTATACAATCTTCTAAAACACTTCTACAGCTATTATAACACTCTTCTTACGTTACTTTTTAACAAATCTTATAACTCTTATACAAATTCTGCAACTCTTATACACTGTTCTAGAACTCTTCTAAAACTCTTCTACAGGTAGTATACCACTCTTCTACGACTCTTATAGACTGTTCCACAACTCTTACAAAGCTCTGCTACAACTCTTAAAATTCTCATCTACAACTCTTCTACACGTATTACGAAGCTCTGCTACAACTCTCACAACACTTTTCTGAAACTCTTTTACAGTTCTTATACCACTCTTCTGCAACTCTTAGAACACTTTTCTACAACACTTCTACAGCTCTTATACCACAATTCTACAATTCCTCTACCACTGTTATACAACTCTTCTACAACTATTACAACACTCTTCTACAACTCTTACAACACTCTTCTACAACTCTTCTACAGGTATTATACTACTCTTCTGTTCCACGACTCTTACAAAGCTCTGCTCCAACTCCTAAAATACTCATCTACAACTCTTCTAAAAGTCTTACGAAGCTCTGCTACAACTCTCGCAAAACTTTTCTTAAACTCTTCTACAGTTATTATATCACTCTTATGTAACTCTTAGAACACTTTTCTACAACTCTTCTACAGCTCTTATACCACTCTTCTACAACTCTTATAGACTGTTCCACAACTTCTGCAAGTCTTACGAAGCTCTGCTACAACTCTCACAACACTTTTCTGCAACTCTTCTACAGTTCTTATACCACTCTTCTGCAACTCTTAGAACACTTTTCTGCAACCCTTTTTGCAGTTACTATACCACTCTTCTGCAACTCTTAGAACACCTTTTTACAACTCTTCTACAGTTCTTACACCACTCTTCTACAACTCTTCTACAGGTATTATGCCACTCTTCTACAACTTTTATAGACTGTTCCACAACTCTTACAAAACTCTGCTACAACTCTTAAAATACTCATCAGAACTCTACAAGTCTTACGAAGCTCTGCTACAAATCTCACAACACTTTTCTACAACTCTTCTACAGCTCTTATACCACTCTTCTACAACTCCTCTATCACTGTTATACAACTCCTCTACAATTCTTATGTTGTTCTTCAACAATTTATCTGCAATTTTTAAACACTTTTTTACAATTTTTGTACAACTCTTATACCAGTCTTCTACGATCCTAATAGCACTCCGTAATAGCACTTATACTACTCCTACAACTCTTATACTATGCTCTACAACTCTTATACAACTCATACATCATGCTTTTCCGACTATTTTACCAATTTTTCAGAAACTCATTGTATCACTCTCCTTCAACTTTTATACCACACTTCTTCAGCTGCACTGTCAGTTTAGTCCAATCGAAATGATTTTGATCGACGAATATCTGTTTACTTATACTCTCTCTCTCTCTCTCTCTCTCTTTCTTAGTTCTAGCAAATTTAGTTGTTATCTTTAGTAGATGGAGATGTCATGCTAAACAAGTAAGTTTTTCAACATGAAACTCAAGAAAACAAATCCAAAGTTTTCTTAGTTTTGTTTGGCAAAAACTGACAGAAAAAAACATCAGCAGAATAGAAGAGAAAACAAAACTTTTCTTAACAAATTTAACGAAATTTTTGTTTCTTCAGTTCGCAGTTTATTAAAATGAAATTCAAAAAGAATTTCTTTCAAAAATGAAGCGTGCGCCACCGCCACAGCTAAGTCAAAAACACAGTCACTAGAGAGAAAGAAGAAAAAAGTGTTAAAAGCATCGTTAAGTCATAAAAGTTTACTGCTATTTTTTTTATTGACAAGTCCAATTTCATATATTTTTTCCTCTCCCACAGCACACCCCCGTCCTAACCGATTTCTAAGGCAAGCGAAATGGAATTTTGTTTGTTTTTCTTGGTAGAAAATAAAACCGTAGTGCGTACGATTTAAGTTTTTCGCACAACAAATCTTGTGAAATATTCTGTCTGTCGACTCTAGAATGCAAGCAACAACATCAACAACAATAAAGTAAAACAACAATAAAAATTATAATAAAAATTGACACACAATATATCTTGAAATTGGAAAAGCGGGGAATGAAAAAAGTAAGCGTTTGTAGTCCTGCTGCTGTTGCTAATGATTATGGTGACGAGAAGTGATTCCATGGCAGATAATGTTTCATTATCTGGCGAAAGAAAAAAATTGTAAAAAGAAAACATAATTGTTGTGGAGAAGCTGCAATAAAAATATGATAAAGTTTTTCCAAACAGCTGGAAAATTTTTCTTAAGAAAGTAACGGCAAATATTTTCTAAACAAATATCGTGTTTGTAATCAAAACAAATTTGAATAAGAAAAATTTGAGAAAATCCATTTCCATTTTAATTTAAAAAAGAAACAAACTGAGAAATTTATATCCTCATTCATATGCGGTCGGTATGCACTCGTACTACTACTCCCCATAGGACGCCAAAAGATTAATAATAACATTGAAAATCATAGATGGCGCTGCCAACTCTTAAACCAGAAAGAGTTCTGCATCACTTTATCCACGTACGTATTCACAGAGAACCTTGTTTCCAGATTTGTCGCTCTATTTATATC
Organism: Sarcophaga bullata; assembly: GCA_005959815.1. Taxonomy (NCBI): domain Eukaryota; kingdom Metazoa; phylum Arthropoda; class Insecta; order Diptera; family Sarcophagidae; genus Sarcophaga; species Sarcophaga bullata. The sequence continues at coordinate 192,375 of QOCX01000310.1, read as the reverse complement.
TCATTTAGTTTTGATCTGGCAACTTCTAGAACTCCCTGTGTAGAATTGTTTTAGTATTTTTAACAAACGTTGAAAACATTTTTCGGATAAAATTTTTTATAAAAATTAAATTTCCTACAGAAAATGTTTTGTCTGATCAGATTTTCTATACAAAATTTTTTGTCTGATCACATTTCCTATACAAAATTTTTTGTCTGATCAAAAATTATACAAAAATTTTTATCTGATCACATTTTCTACACAAAATTTTTAAACGGATCAAATTTTCCTATACAAAAGAGTTGTCTGATCAAATTTTCCATACAAAATTTTTTTGTTTGATTAATTTCTATAGAAATTTTTTTGTCTGATTACACTTTTTACACAAAATGTTTTGTCTGATCAAAATCCCCATAGAAAATTTTTTGTCTGATCACATTTTTTATACAAAATTTTTCTTAGAGAAAATTTGCTCTTCTGATCGAATGCTTAATAGAAACTTTATTCAAGTCATTCGTTCAGTGTCTGTTCAAAAAAAAAAAATTGTTTCTCTAGCCTTTCCATTTAATATATTTCGCTGCCATATCTACAACTGTCTGTTCATTTATCCGTTTGTCTGTCTATCTGTTGCTAAGGCTGTTTATATTACAGTTCACTATGTATTTCGTTATGTACTCATTGGAAGAAAAAAAATTCAAAAAACAAAAGAAATTGCACAAGTCAAGCAGATTACTGACCGCTTGAAGGACATTATAGTTCTGTTGTTGTTGTTATTTTTGTTGTTTGTTGTTGGTTGTTGTAACACATAATCGCTTAAAACCTCTGGCCGTTGGAAATGACAAAATACAACAACAACAAAACTTATCTAAAAACATACACAAAATGAAATTCATTTTGTTCTTTTGATAGACAGTCCGTCATTTAGAGACTCAAAATAGTTTTGCAGTCAAGTCGTCAGTGCAACAAAAACAAAAAGAAGAAAAAAAATTGCAGTAAGAAGACCTACATTTAGGCGGGCACATATACACACCCAAATGCATTATTGACTGACTGGCCATTCATCCAGTCTTACAGGCAGATAAAATTGGACTGAAAAACAAAACAAAACAAAACGAACGAAATGAAATGAATTGAAACGAAATGAAATGAAATATTAAAACAAATCTGGACGATTAAAAAAAAACTACAGAAAAAAACCATTCATTGTGTTCGACGTCAGCCTTAGAAGTGACTGATAGAATCCCTACTGTCTGTCCGTTGGGGACATGAAGGTGCAGCAGCAATCACTTTTAGAAAAAAATTGGTTTTTTCTGTTATTGTTGTTGCATTAGAATCTAAAACCATTTTGTTGAATGAATCTGTTGCCATGATTTCGTTGCCATAGAACTAAGAAAATTATGAAATTTGTATTGTTTTCCCCACTAAAGTAGCGTTACAGTAGACACTGTGGGCTTAAATAGAGCAATAATGAACTAAAAGTCCACCCGCAAAAAATTGTTTTTAGAAAATTGTATCAGAAATGCAATTTTCCACAGAAAAAAAATTCTATAAAAAATAGCATGAGACAAAAAAATTTCTATAGCAAATAGCAAAGGCAAAAAAATTTTTATAGAAAGTAGCATGAGACAAACACTTTTGTATAGAAAATAGCATGAGACAAAAAATTTTGTATAGAAAAATGGATGAGACAAAAAAATTGCATGACACAAAAATTTTTTTATAGAAAGTAGCGTAAGCCATAAAATTTTCTTTAGAAAACAGCATGAGACAAAAAATTTTGTATAGAAAAATGGATGAGACAAAACAATTTTGTATAGAAACTTGCATGAGACAAAAAAAGTTTCGATAGAAAACTGCATGAGAACAAATTTCCTATAGAAAATAGAATGAGATAAAAAATTTTCAATAGAAAATTGCATGAGACAAAAAATTTTCTATAGAAAGTAGCATGAGATAAAAAATTTCTATGGAAAATAGCATTAGACAAAAAATTCTCTACAGAAAATTGCGTGAGACAAAAAAATTTTATAGAAAATTGCATGAGACAAAAAATTTTCCTATAGAAAGTAGCGTAAGACAAAAAATTCTGTATAGAAAATTGCATGAGACAAAAAATGTTCAATAGAAAACTGCATGAGAACAAATTTTCTATGGAAAATAGTATGAGATAAAAAAATTTCAATAGAAAATGCATGAGACAAAAAATTTTCTATTGAAAGTAGCATGAGACAAAAAAATTTCTATGGAAAATAGCATTAGACAAAAAGTTCTCTACAGAAAATTGCATGAGACAAAAAAATTTTATAAAAAATTGCAGGAAACAAAAAATTTTACAGAAAAGCTTGAATCAAACAAAAGTCGACCTTGACAGCCGGTAGTTGAATTTTATTTGTTTTCCACAGTCTGTCACTTTAAGACTTCTCTTCTATACATTTGGATTTCTTTATAAAACGGATTAAAAGGGGCCGGCTTTTAATCGTTTTCAGATTGCAAGAAATATTGCCACAATATTGGTTCTTAACGTTGATATTTATTTCTTTGTTCTCTATTTGTTGTTGTTTTGTTGTTGTTGCTGTTTTTCTGTAAATATTTTATGCGATTATAAATTCCAATCACAATTTCTAGTAAATTTCGAAACATAAATTTCTAAAATTCAATTTTTTATTTTCTTTTCTGTTGTTCTTTCGTTGTGCACTTTGTTATTATTTATGGTTGACTGCATATGCATAGAGTTAAAGGGTGTTGTCAACAGAAACGTTACTTTGCATAAAGAAATATAAATTCTAATTTTGTCCTTAGTAAATTGGCAACTACCTGTACGTAATAGTACAGTAATATTTCATAAAATTAATTTTTATTTTGTTTTCCGCATCTGAGGTGTACTTTTGAATCGATTTTTATTGCCGTGTGCATATTTTTGCATTCAATTTTAATTCAAACTCAGGTGAATGGTCTCTCCACTAGACAGAAATCAAAGCCTACATATGTCTATGTGGTCATATCAGGCCTCCATCAAATTGTCCAATCCTAGTAATGCTCACTGTGAATGAGAAACATGACCAGCAGTAGATGCAGTGTTAGTGCTAGTAAAATCCAAATTACAAATCATCTGGTCCCACGTACCACATGCCTTTTACCTCTCTATCCTGCTCCCTGGTAAAAGCAAATGTGCGAAATCGTTGATAAAAATGAATTTATTGCTGAGCAAAAGGCGAAACGTGTTTTTTTTTTATTTATTTTTCATTGCAATTATTTTATAAATTTTGATTTTTCTTTTTGTATTTTCGTTTTTGCAATAAATCGGAATGTAATTAAACAAAGAAACGTTTTGTTTTTATTTCTAAAAATCTAATAAAAATTCAATAAAAATTTTATCGATATTTTAGCACTTTTATAAACAAACAAAAAATGATTTTATTACACGTAAATGCAATATTTTTTTTTTTCATTCACCGTTATTCACCGTTCGAAATAAATAAAGTTAAATAAAATTTTTTTGTCTGATGATATTTTGAAAACAAAATTTTTTTTGGGCTCATGAAATTTTCTATAGAAATTTCTATAAATTTTTAGAATTTTCTATAAAAAATTTTTTGTCTCATTCAATTTAATGTATAAATCTTTTCTCTCATGCAATTTTCTATTGAAAATTTTTTCTCATACAATTTTTTATAAAAAAATTTTTCTCTAATGGAATTTTCCATGGAAACTTTTTTCTCTCATGGCAATTTTTCTATAAAAAATTTTTTGTTTCATGAAATTTTTATAGAACATTCTTTGTCTCATGCAATTTTCTATGAAAATTGTTTTCACTCATGTACTTTTCTATAAAAGTTTTTTGTGTCATGCAATTTTCTATAGAAAATTTTTTCTCTCATGCAATATTCTATGAAATATTTTTTGTCCGCAATTTTTTATAAAATATTTTTTGTCCCACGCAATTTTCTACAGAAAATATTTTATCTCATGCAAATTTTCTATAAAAAATGTTCTCTCATGCCATTTTCTTTAAAAAAAAACTTTTTTGTCTCATGCAATTTTCTATGGAAAATTTTTTCTCTCATGGAATTTTCTATAAAAAAATTTTTCTCTCGTGCAATTTTCTATAAAATATTTTTTCTCTGCTATTTTCTATTAAAAATTATTTGTCTCATGCAATTTTCTACAGAAAATATTTTATATCATGCAATTATCTATAAAAAAAATGTTCTCTCATGCAATTTTCTATGCAACATTTACTGTTTCATTCAATTTCCTAGAGAAAATTGTTTCTCTCTCGTGCTATTTTTTATAGAATTTTTTTTATCGCATGCTATTTTCTATAGAAAAATCCTTGAAAATTTGTTCAAACTGACCATCAACTTTAAATTGTAAAAGGAAACCAAAAATACCTTTTAAGTCATTGTCTATTGGCCATAAAATTGAAGGCAGTTTTTCGTCCACAAACAATTGCCAGCTGAATTGTATTTTTTTTTTTCAAAGTTACTCCAAGCAGTAGTTGTTAAGAGACAGTGCTGCAGAAGAATAGTTACAATAGCGAAAAAGTTTCTTTTGTGATGCAAAGACCCGGTAGTGGTGTTACGAACCCCCGCAATAAAAGAAAAATACTCGCCTGCTGATTGTAGAGAAGTGATGAGCAGGATACAAGTTTTATGGGCAACGCACAACACAATACACAGCACAGCACAGAGGAAAGCATAGCAAATAATGCAGGTAAAAAGGCCATTAAAGTTAAGATTCTGGCTACAGACTTGAAGTTCTGATAGAGGCAGGCAACTCAAATGATTTTTTCTTTTTAATTTTCTTTTTCATGCAACTTGCAACAAAACCACAACAACAACAACAACAACAACTGTTAACCAAAAATGAATTGGGAAAACGAAGAAACGCATTAAATTCAACACAAAAGATTCCTGCTTTGCAAAGACACAACAAAAAAAAAACGCTCAAATAATAATGAAAACTTTTTTGGAGTACAGCAGGTGGCACAAGAGAGATGGAGGAAGGGAGGGCTTGTATATTATTTTCAAGGATTTTATGTGGCTGTTGCCAAGGCATGAAACCACCAGGAAAGAATACAAGTGGCAAACGGCAATAAATATGTTAAAATTTCAACAACTACGCAGAGAGAGAGAGAGAGAGAGAGGGAGGGAGAGACCAACAAAAAACTTAAGCACAGTGTAACGATTTGAAATAAAATATGGGATGTGCTGGCGGTAGCAGCTACACTAGGCCTTAAGGTTTAAAACGACAACAAGACCAACAAGACACTGTGGGCCATAAACTAAAAATGAACAATAGCAGGCAGGCAGTTTTTAAAAAAGGAAGTCAACCAGCATCATCAAAAGCCAGGCCAGGCAACCAGCAAGCATTTGTTAACATATGGGCTGCTGCATGCCAGCTTAAATACAAAGGGACAGTCATCAGGATGGTTGGCATGATTCAAAACTTAAGGCAATGAAACAGGTTAAATGGCAATAAAAGTGTCGTAGGTAAAGGTACACTTTGAAACTTTCAACAGAAAACGTTGAAGAATGAAACCAATCACTGGGACTATCACCGCATGTACAACAACAATAGTAACAGCAGCAGCAGCCACAGCAACAACCAACACAAAGACGACAATAAGAACACAATGACACAAGAAAAAGACGAAAGAACGAAAAGAAACTTGAAATAAAAAATTCCCTTTTGGAACTTAAGAACCACACAACAACAACAACAAACAGCAGCAGCCAGCCAGCCACATAAATTGACTTGATGATAGGCTTACTTATCGAAAAAAAGCACAAACAAGTAGAAGTGGAAGCTACAACAGCAATAGCAGCAGCCTCCATATCCTAAAGCAATGACTTTAGAAAGCCTACAAACATATGCTCGCTTGCACATAAGAGATACACAACACAACACAACAGGACAGCTAAGCAAACAGTTTCAAGTGGCAGCAGCAGCAGGTATTCAAAAGAAAAGAAAAAAAAGAAAATTCAAGGCATTTTTTTAAATGAACATACCCATGCAGGGTATTGCTGGACATTAAGGAACTTTTCTAGAGCACCACCATTATTCCAGATAGGATAGTCAAGACACTTTAAAATCTAGGGCTAGATGTAGGACCACATAAGTGAATAGAAATCAAGACAGATTACACCAGCTTTACGTCCCTCAACTTGTGAGGATGTAAGCTTTAAAACTATCTCTCTAGTATTCTTACTTACTAACACTTAATTGAGCATTACAACCCTTCAGTCAGGACAACAACCTACCATAAACCAGGAACTGAGCTTAACGATCAAGATTGGATCAGATTCGTAAAGTTCAATTGTTCTCTACGAAACTCTGCTAATATCCATGTATACGGAGAACCGTTCCACTGTTAGAGTCCGAAGGCCTCACTGGACAAAATAGGCAAATAAGCTTGCCAGGAGATGGCTGTACAGGGTGTCTTCCATCGAACTTGGAAGGTGTGTGCATACCCATGCGATGAAGTTTTAATTCTGACGGTGATTACCAGTCAGCTTTTGTTGACTTCTTCTCATGCATCTGAAATATTCTCGTGTTCCTGCTATGGCCTGGAGAGTGAAGGGTATAAGTGATCTGAATTAAAATGGGTTACCACACTTACGGAAATGTTCTTCAGGCTCACTAATGCGCCTACATAGGCAAGATTACCTGACAAGATGTTACAACTTTTGCTGAACGATCTTCTCGTCTATCTGAGATATTGTCGTGTTGTTGCTGTGACAGGGAGGAAGAACTGTATAAGTGTTCTGAATTCAGAGAGTTACCACACTTACGGAAATATTCTGCACTTTGAAAAGCTTTTTTATCTTAAAATTCGAGTATTAAGCACAACGTTTAGGCCAAATCAAAGACGTATTCTCCCAAACCATTAAGAGAAAGGAAGCAACAACAAAAACGAATCAAAGGAGAAGGAGAATAGATGCCAAAGGGGTTACGGATATAAAACAGCTTTTAAGTGAAGAAGTCAGTTACCTTCAATGGCCTGCCTGCCTTGTGCTTCAACAATTCTGTCTGTTCGTTCTGTCTGCCTGTTTTATTGTCTTATGATGAATCTTGATATTGCGATGCGAGGGGTGGTGTTTACAGGCAAACAAACAATCACGTCTTTGTGTTAAGACTTGAAACTGTTTTTTGGTTTTTTTCCTCCAAATTTTTTTTTTTTTTTTGGCAAAGTTTGTGTCTATGCCAGCCAGCTGAAGCGGGTGCTGTTTACCGAACTGACAGCAGACAATCAATTCATAAAGTTTATGATTTTTTTTTTTGCTTTCTGCTTTAAATAATTGGAAAGTTGTTGTTGTTGCTGTGCTGCCATGACTCTTTTAATTTTTAATTTGTTTTTGTTTTTATTTCCAGTTGACTGTTATAAATGTTTCGTCTGTTTTTAAATGCTGCTGCTGCTGCTGCTGTTGTCTGTTACCAAAAATTTTCTGTGCTGGTCCCTGCCCCTCTCTCTTCCAGACGTTCTTTTTTTAAGCTGGGGCCGTAAATAGTTTATTTTCTTTTGATTGGTTGTTCTAGACTCTAAAACAAGCGGCGGCCATAAAAATCACAAAAAATTTGTTTGAAGGCTGTTTTCTCGTTGCGTTCATAAAACAGAATTAAAATTGAAATTTGTTTTCTTCTAAAAACAATAAAAAAACGAAATAATTTTTGTTGGCTTTTAAACAACCAAAGGAAGGAGAGGTAGACTTACTAATTTAAAAAATGTTTAAAAAACTTTAAATTACGCCAAATACCATGAATTGTTAACAACACGATTAATTAAAACCAAAAAATAACATGAGACAATAAAAATTTGTTGGAAAATTGCATGAGATAAAAAACTTTCAATAGAAAAAAAAAAATTTTTTAAAAGAAAATTGCATGAGAGAAAAATTTTTTAAAAGAAAATTGCATAAGAGAAAAAATTTTTATAAAAATATCATGAAAGAAAAAATTGTCTATAGAAAATTGAATGAAAATTCAAAACTTTCAATGGAAAATTGCATAAGAAAAAAATTTTTGATAGAAAATTGCATGAGAGAAAAAATTTTTGATAGAAAATAGCATGAGACAAAAAAGTTTGTGTAAAAAGTTCAATGAAACAAAAAATTTTTGATAGAAAATTGCATGAGAGAAAAACTTTTGATAGAAAATTGCATGAGACAAAAAAATTTCTACAGAAAATTGCATGAGACAAAAAATATCTATAGAAAATCGCATGACAGAAAAAAAACTTTGATAGAAAATTGCATGAGAGTAAGATTTCTCTATAGAAAATTGCATGAGATAAAAAATTTTTTTATAGTAATTTGAATCCAACAAAAGTCTTTCAAGGTCGATCGGTAGCTGAATTTTATTTATTTCCCACAGTCTGTCACTTTAAAACTTCTTTTTATTCATTTGGATTTCTTTATAAAACGGTTTAATAGGGGCCGGCCTTTAATCGTTGCAATACGATCAATTAAACAAGAAAATTTCACTTAATAGTCAATGAAAA
>QOCX01000310.1:163700-176203 GCA_005959815.1 Sarcophaga bullata | reverse complement strand
ATTTGTGATGAAGCCACCTAATCGCACCTAATCTAACCATAGCAAGACTACGAACCTTGTATTGGGAGTTAACCTTTACAGTCTCCCCATTTGTCTCTTTCCTCTTGGGCTTATTTATAAATTTAGTTTGTTGCTATGCGGGTATAGTTTCCTATCTTTTTTTTCTCTCTCTATTCTGATTAAGAATTTGTCTTTTGAATTGCTTTAATTTGTTTGGCACATAAATGGAGTGATTTGGGTGTTTTCGTATGCTTTTTTTTGGTTTTTTTGTAAGGGGGGGGGGTTTGGTTTTCATTTCTTAATTTATTTGTAGCATTTCAATTATTTTTTTCTTTTCTGAATGATTAATTATTTCTTCTGATGTGTTTGAGAATAACCGAAAGCAAATCTCCTCATAAAACATTTGATTTCTCATGTTTCTTTTGGCTCCTCATACATTGTTATTATGGCTGGTGATCTCTTTCTTTTTTTTTTCTTCTTTGTTTTTATAAACGGTAGTTTAAAGTACTTTACATACGTTTTGTTTTCTGGGAGGTTGTATTTCTCTCTCTTTCTCTCTCTATCTCTCTTTTTGCATAATCTTATGCCACACTATATACATAAGATACGAACAAACATAGAAATTTTTTAACTGACAGCTGACATTTGACAGTTGACAGCTTAAATACGGTCAAATATATAAACACTTGAGTACAACATCGAATGCCTGGTTGCATGCCTGTTTTGGGCCGCGTGTCTATCTGTCTGTCTGGGTTGGCTGACTGACTAGATGCTTGTGTGTTTGGTTTCAAATATTCAATACGAAATACTTCCTTCCATTTGCCTCCCCCACAATACAAAACAAAAAATTTTCATTTCCAAACACTGCAATGGAAAAACGCTAAAAAAAAACAATTGTTTTTCTCTTCTTTTTTTTTTTTTGTTGTTATTGAAGAAAATTTATTTTAAACAACGTAGCATAATAAATATGGAAGAGACCCAGAGCAATGCAAAGGCAAAACATTAAAAAAAAAACTCGAGAAACTGCTCAAAGCTTATGCATGAGTTTGACAAGTGATTGTGAACATATTTCGCCTGAAGAGCAATATTTAAGCGGCAAAAAAACAAAAACTATAGAAAACTAAACATGAAATTTGAAATTTTAATTTTTTTTTCGTCTTTTTCTTCTTCGTCTTGCCACTACTGTTGTTAAGAGATTGTTAAAATCGTGTTCCAAAGAAAGAAAAAAAAATTTTTTTTTTCTTCAAACTTTTAAACAAAAAAATTTTTATAATTTCTAGGGCGTAACTTGTTAGTTTCTTTTTTTTCGATTTTTTCTGAAATGTTCTGCTTCGTTTCGCAAGCATTTTTATTATTAATTAAGTCTGTCATAGTAATATTCTGAAATAAATTGAAAATTTTTTAAACAAAAAATTAAGAAAAAAAAATTGTAAAAAAAAATTATAAAAAAATTTAAAGAAAAGAAAAAAAATTAAAAAATATTTAAAAATTAAATTTAATCGTTAAAAAAATGGCATTAAACATAACCTCAAAAAAAAAAAAAAGTCTTTTAACATTGCTGGTAATAAGATTATGATCACACTTTATTATAGGCCCTGACAGAAGGTGTTGTAATAATTTTTATCGAGTAGACTTACTAGATTTCTCTTACCAATACGATCTATTACGTCTCCCCTAACACACTCGCCTTGACCTGTTGCTCTTTTTACTCGTGGTTTTCCAACAGAGTTTCCTTTATTGATTATTTCTCTTGCCGCTCAAGTTCATAAGGCACCCGTAATGGATGGGATCTTTATAATCACACTTAAGATGGCTATTGAGAGCAGTACTGGGCTAAATAGGAAAGTATTCCATGCTTGCATTTAAGAGACATTCCCTACTATAAGGTTGGTACTCTTTTTCGCAAAACAGGTAACGTTCAGGATGCAACAGGATACCACACACTTTGTGAGGTTAACACAGCCGGTAAACTTTTGGAGAGGATAATCAGTAGACGACTGCGAACGATCCTGGCGATAGAAACACCAATTTGGCTAATAGAAAGCGTGCTCCCTAGCAGATGAATAATAATAACAGTCATAACTATGACAAATGACGTCATCAGCGGTGATCGCTGGCTTGAAGATGATAAAGAGAAAAGTATTATCATCATTTCGAATATCAAAAACGATTATAACTGGGCAGATTGGTAAGCTACACTGGCTGTCATCGATGGAAAATACTTGATAGAACATATGAAATATTCTAACGATAGAGTGCTTTTATACGCTTGGCCCAATCTTGTGGACCACCATGTATGATGGTTTATTGAGGCTGAAACTTGCTAGCGTTACGCAGATTATTGGATTTTTAGACGATATGGCTCTGGTGGGGAAAAACGAAACATCTTGAGGAGTAGTTAAGAACATGCAATACTTCCATTGGCATAGGTCTGGAACTTATTGGCCACAAAACTGATGTTCTATTGTGTGCAGCAGTGGGAGGTGAAGGCGATCAGTGCATAATATCGAAACAGATACACGAGATTTATGATTGGCAACAGGCTTACGTTTAAGGAACAACTAACTTATATGAATAGAAGATGTACGGCAGTAAGATGCTCACTTCCGCATATGCCTAACCTAGGAGAGTCAAAAAAGGCAGTTATTCATGAGATCGATTACACTAGATGAGGCACCTATAAGCCAAAAGCTATAAATAAGAAAAGTAATAGGACAAGGATAGATATAGCCATCAAGGTAATTTCTGTGTTTCGCATAGTGTCTACAGACGCTGCCGTGCTGATTGAGGAGATGATGGCGTTGCTGCTAATAGTGAACATAAAAAGGAGGAAACATATTGCAAGTAGGGGAACTAATCTAACCCAATTGTCTATTGTTTGTCGATGCTCTTGATACATGACAGCATGACTGTTTACATTTTATGAAGGGAACATGGACCTTCAGACTCATAACGCTGAATCACAAACATTATTATTTGATCAAACATTCTCAGGTTTATGTATGCATATGTGATCAATATTGTGTACAAAAAAATTTTATTTGTAATGTTAATTTCATTCAAAATTAAAATAAAGTATGTTCTTGTTTGATCAAACTAGTCCATGTTTGACCAAACAGTCTGATGTTTGATCAATACTGTGTACATATAAATTTATTTGTAAACTTAATTTCAGTTTAATTTGGAATAAAACCTGATGTTTGTGTTGCATCAAACCATTCCATGTTCGATCACACTGTTAGAGGTTCGATCAAACTTCTTAATATAATTTTAATATTTTAATTTCCAAATTAAATGCGATATTTCTGATAATAAAACCTTAAAGTTCACGCAAAAAAAACAATAAAAAATTAATTTTTTTCAGCAAATTTTGACCTCCTCTAGAGAACCTTTGAATGTGCAATAATTTTATGGAAATTTTTTTTTATGGAAAAATATTTTAATGCCAATCGTATATACAGTCATACATATGTATGTATGTACGTGTTTGTATGTGTTTCTCATAATAAAAAAAAACTCATAAATTATTAAGTAATTAATGAATAATAAATGTCATTTCCAGTACAATTTTACATGTTTTTGTGCAAATGAATGAGTGTGTGTGTGGATGCATGTTTGTCTGTTTTCGCGTATTCTCATTACATTTTAACATGGCTGCAGATGCTGGTCTTTATAATTTTTTTTTTGTTTTTTTTTGGAATATTTCCTCAATAAACACAAAAGTTCACACACAGACAAATACATACATATATACAGAGAGACAGACAGACAGACAAACAGACAGACAGTCATATAGATGTGTAAGTTTTTAAATCATAAATTATTATTCATTTACATTCGAAATCAGATGGTGTTGTTTCCATTACATTTGCAATTACACTTGCCAGCTACTCATACTTAAAATCTCTGATGAGTTTTTATTAAAAAAAAAACAACAAAAATATAAAAAAAAAATTATTTTTGTTTTAAAAAAACAACAACAACTCAGTACTATAGAATATAGACATAAAAAAAATTTCCAACTGCCCCTACCGTACTCAAAAGAGAAACGAGGGGTATTGGGTTTAAGAAATTGCATGTTAAAATTTTTAATTATTCTTCGTTAATTTTTTTTTTTTATTTTTTATTTTTGTTTTTATTTGTATTTATTTGTTATTGTATTTGGCTTCTGGTCTATGCTGAGTTATGCCATAATGTTGAGAAAATTAATAAAAATTTTCCCATCGTTTTCCTTCTATTGTTTCCAGTTTTTCAGACGATTTTCTTGTGTTCAGAGTGTCAGATGAGGTAACTTTTTTTTTTTTTTTTTTTTTTTTTTTTGGAATTTTTGTGTTGAAAATTGTTTATCAAGTTGGAAATCAAAGTAATTTTTTTTTATTTCATTTGTTTTTATTGTAATAAATTATGTAATTGTTAAACAATAGTGTTAAAAATTAAAGAGAAAAAATTCAATGAAAATATACCAAAACATTTTATTGGGTAGGGGCAAAACTTGATTTCTGTTATAAGCTGAAATTGAATTTTTTTTTTTTTTAATGTTTTCTTGTAAACGAAAATGCAAGAATTGAGCGTATTTTGGCTGTAAATCTCTTTCAGGCAGAGATCTTGACCATTAAAACAGACTGCATACTACTGTCTATCGTCAAAGTGCTTGGAATTATTCGTATTTGAGTTAACAGCCAAGTATCTATTATTACCTTCGATCCAAACATTATCACCTCATGTTTAATAGGAGAGAGCGAGATTGAATTTAATATCCTCACCCTCTTCTCTTGCCAGACACCTATGTGGTTGCCAAACCAATTGGATTTCCATGAAAATAAATGGTCGGACGAAATGGATTGTGCCTGAAGGCACTAATGCGAACGCTATTCGACCGAAGATAGCGGTACCACAACTCCTTAGGCACCCATGTTGTGTGTTAATTTTATTCATGACAAGCGGTATCTACAGTTTTACGTATAGACTAAGGGCCATAACTAATAGACGCGCTATAAAAAAGTATTCTCAGCAATTATCTGAAAATGGTAAAGCGCAAATAAAAAACCTCTTGAATTCTATAAAACCTCCAGAATTATCGGACCGAAAAATGTAACCTCGTAGCTCTCTCCAGTAGAAGAGAATTCAAGATGTATTCTCGGCAATTATTGAAAAATGTAAAGCCCAAATGAAAACTTCTTGAATTTTATAAGACCTCGAGACATATCGAGCACAAAAATATCACCCGAAGCTCCCGCTTGCTTATAAGACACAGCAGATAAAATATGTCCATACTTTTGGCTATGCCTGCCATGTTTAAATAGAGATCATGTTTGGCTACTAGGGGACCATAAATTTAAGGAATATTGTCTCACAGCTGCGAGAGTGGTAGGGAGGAAATATCCATCCGCGATCTTAATTTTCCACCTAATCATGGCAAAGACAATCCGTGTGAGCAGATTACATAGGCGGTCTTTTAGTGTGCTATCTGTTCTGACCTACAATACAGATTCTGGTGTGGGTATATCCAAGAGATCGATACAAGGAAGGTCTTGGAATAATTCAAAATTTCATGGAGAAGTAGACCGCATAGATGGACAAGCAAAGGACGACGATATGACATCCAAAAGGGACCTGGTCGTCAGTGAACATCAGTATATTCTTAGGCAACATTTTGCTACTTAGCGACCATTTAATAGCCATGAGGACCGCCGCAACTTACGTCTGGTAGACACTACAGTTATATGGACATCTCTATGCACTCTTGACTTACAAGTCCTTGACTTACAAACCCTATTTCGTTCTATCATAGAATACCATTCAATTGTATTAGAATACTAGTACAAAACTTCAAGCTTTTTCGGCTGTATTTCCAAGCCTATGATTTTTAAATTAATTCATGATAATAAAATCAATTTCCATTTATTTGTTCTCGCTTTCGAGAAATATTTTCAATTCATAATTAAATTTAATTTAAATAATTTATAAATAAAACATAAAGGCAAACAAATAAAGTTCCAAATTATTTTCTAAATTAAATAAAATGGCCTCTGAAAAATATTGCCTTTTTTTTGGCCTGCTTTGTTTATGGCCTGTAAATAAATCTGGTGAAAACGAAAATAGATTCTCCTGGTAATAAATTTGAAAAATTTTCTCATTCTGTTGTTGTTGTTGCTTTTTTTGTTTCTAATATGATTTTTTGTGAAATAAATTTTAATAGAAATTTTTTATGGTTTACGGAAATTGTTAATGACTCGATTGGAACTGAATGCAAGGAAGAAAAAAAAACACAAACTTAGAAAGGACAGCAGGAGGGAGGTACGGGGGAAAAATGTCAAATAAATTTTCAAATTTATTTGTACGGCCATGTATAATAATAAAATAAATAATTGTTTTAAATTTATAATTAAATTAATACCCGAACTAAAAAGGAAAAAATACAAACAAAAAAAAAATCGAAATAGAAATACAAATACAATAACAAATACAAATACAAATACAATAACAAATACAAATAACAGAATTATTACAGAGAAAGAAAAAAATATTTTTTTTATAAAAATAAGGCGGACAAAAACTATGTGATGGAAATAAAGGCTTTACGACGAATTGTGAAGGTAACCTATAAATTCGAATATTATTTTGTATAGTTTCGGGAATTAAAGTTAAAATATTGTGTATTATGTTCGCTTACAACCATTTACTAGTGTGAACCAACTCATACTTGTGTTGCTTCATACTGATTTAAACTAGAAATTAAAAAGTTCTATTATTGTTTTAATTATTAGTTTGATGCAACATGAGGATGTTCGATCCAACCTAGAAGTGTTTAATCGAACCATAACCAGTTCGATCGGAAATCGAGAGCTGTGTTCGATAAAGCATTACTTTAAAAGGATCAAGCTTCGAACTTCGAAAATATAAGTCGAGTTGTAATTTCAGTAAAAAAGGACGAAATTGAACGAAAATGTTTGATCAATTCAAAACTATTATGACATGGATTTTGCAGATTGCAACCACATGCAGTTCGATCTAACACGACAATGTTTGATCAGAACAAAACGAAAATTATTGGCAAATAGTTAAAAACACATGCAGTTTGATCTACCACGAATATGTTTGATCAGAACAAAATAATAATGAGTTTAACTGAGTTCATACCATACGCAGTTTGATCAGACATGAAGATGTGTAAACAAACTAAAACCGGTTTGATAAGGATGTTTACTTTAAATACCTTTAAATAGGTACTGTAGGGCATTCACAAATTCATGGAATTTTTTTTATTATTTCCATCAACGCATTTAAGCGTGAAAATATTTTAATTTAGAAAAATACTCTCCTTTTTAGATGTTAATTGGAAAAACCTTTAGTTTAACAAACAAATATTTGCTTAATTCGGTGGAAAAGTAAATTAAAATTTTATTGAAATTTTCATTTTTCGAATATTTAATGGAAAATTAAACAAATCATAATAAAAAGTGAGAAAATAAAATGTGAAATAAAAAAAGAAAATTTCAATTATTTAAGGCCTGATATCGAATTGAAGCAAAGCATTAAAGTTGGTTTAGAGTAGGTCAAAGGAGATGGGACAATTGGTAATCGGTTTAGTGTCGTATACAGCTCTTAAAAGACAACTAATGGACACTAGATCGTTATTAAATATAGTGATGCTAGTATTAGACATGTTTACACAGGACGAACTCCATAAGAATGCTGAGAATGAATAAAATTGCCATGAAAAGCTTCTCAAAAATCAGTCGTTAGGAGTCGATTTTAAATTATAGTAACCGACACATACGATATAAATGGCATACGATATAAATGGCATGAGAAGCTATGAAGGATTGTAATGATCAATTATCTACGTATGATCCTTAGAAACTAAGCTTACCTTTTTATTGTTGGGTTTGAAGCTTCATCACAACCAATTAATTGTGAATGTTGGAAATGCAGTTGGATTTACGGTATTTTTTTTTTTTTTGTTGTTTGTTTTCATACACGTTAATATTTATATTTAAAAAAAAAACTTTTTTTGGATTTAATTTAATAACTTTTTTTACAGTTATTTTTATATATACAGCCTTAGAATAATATTTCCGTTTTAACTTCACTTTAAATTTTAAATATTTTTTAGAAAGACTTGCCGTTTAATGACCACGAAATAATTTTTTTTTTCTTTACAACGTTTTCAATTATTATTTAATACTTTAACTTATTAATTATAATTTTTTTTAATTATTATTGGATTATTTTTTTTTTTAATTTAAATTTTTATTTTTTTTTTTTGTAATATTTTTTCAGCTTAAAATTTAATTCGTTTTCACAGATATTTTGAGGATTTTCTTCATTGAATTTAATTTACACACTTATTTTTAATTATTTTATTTTTTTAAATTTTATTTCGTTATTTAATACAAATTTTATTTTATTTTATTTTTATTTTTATAAAGAAATGCCACACGATATTTTTTTACAAATTTAATGAGTATGAGTGCTGATTGCTTGAATTCTTTTTATTTTTTTTTTTTTGTGTTTATTTTACATGATGTTTGAAGAAAAAATTTTTAATTAATTTCTTTTAATTTATTTTGATTACATTTTAAATAATTTGTTTTATTTTTATTTTATTTTATTTTTTTTTAATAATTTACTTACTACACACACTTAAAGCACTTTATTTTTAGCGAAATTTATTTTTTTTTTATTATTTTTCTCATGTTTTATTATGATGATGCTATGAATGAAGAAGAAGAGAGTGCAAGGAGAGTTTTACTTTTGAAAGGATTCTTCTTAACGAGGTTTTATGTGGGAGTAGAATGAGATGTCTTAAACGAAAACGCCTTTCGAAAAAGCAAGTATCACAAAAATCGATTGACTGCAAAGAAATTGAAGAAAAAAGAAAAATAAAAAATTAATTTCAGAAAGAATTGAAAGGAAAAAGGAATAAAAAGGTCTCAAGGAATAACATTTTAAATCAAGTTTTTTTTTTAATAATTTTTTAAGTGATAAAAATATTAAATAAACCAAGTTCACTAAGCAACTGAATCTTAGCTCTCTTTAAAAACAAAAATTTCCCAAATTCTACGTATGAAGTGGAATATAAAAAATGCTTATTTGCCTCCAACTTAAGTGATCCAAATAGTGTTAGCATATCATTACTACGACATGCTACCATAGCCCTAGCTCAAAATATCATATCAACATTTATAGTTAAAAACCTTTTATGAATACATCCATAAGCTTAAAATATGTTACAGTTTACCACACGTAATTATTACGACCAAATGCACCACATCGTGGCGAGTCATTGTTACAATTTCAAACATGGGGATAGGATGGCAAGCATTCTCTTAGGACCTCTTGCGGGCCTAACAACACCCCTAGAACATGATGCGCTCCAGAAGCTTGAAGTAAACTTTATAAGGATACGTTATAAGGTTTGATGGCAATACAATAGATCATATGGCCACAGTACTATGGCAAGTAGGCTTTTCAAACAACTACTTCGGGATGCCTCGTGCTTTATGTGAAACCATATTGTTTACTGATGTAAAACAGACCCTACAGAATTCATTGCTAATGTAAATTTTGTTGGAAAAATGTCCATTGAAAGTTGTTTGCTTCTAGCACCCAATCTGACTATTTGCGGCACTGGCTTTAGTCGTTCCGTGTCATACACTTTATATGGCTGGAGTTGTAAGTTTAAATATGCCATCCAGATAACAACATAATGAGCCGCAAAATAGACCCAAAAGCTGAGGAAAATCTAGAATCGAGAAATGCGAATTACCTTCTACGCTTTCCCTAACGGAAGAGATATTTTAGATATGTACGAATATGACCTCATACATACATACATACATAATTGGTCATTACAACCCTTTAATCAGGATTACGACCACTAATGTTATGTACGTTAATTTTTACACATGAGTGGCGGGGCCTACACTCCGAACGACAGATTTTTGAAGAACTTCCATGGCTAAAAGGAACCCACCGAAGAAATATTTTTTCATATTTCGTTTAGTTGGAGATCTGACCCAGGGTTTGAACCCAGACCTCACATCTTATAAGCCAACACAGTACCTACTAAACAGCGGCTATGACCTCGTCTGTGTCAAATTTCTTTATGATCCTAGAAAATTGCATGCAGAACACGACACTTCAGGCGACCGTAGTCGGTCCATAATATTTGAAAGTGACTACGTTTGTATCACCAGTGTGTTGTACAATTTCTATGCTGTTTCTCGTTTATTAAACGAATTCTATTTGTAAATTGAAAGCCTTCCATTAAGAAAAAATTTGGCATTTCAGATGAAAGACTTTTATAACTGACAACATTGCCACATGGGAGTTTTTTCGAACAAGTTAATGGATAAACTGATATGGTAACTATTGGTTCAAGCTTGTTATTATTAGAATACTGAAATTTTGAGCATTTTGATCACTGATCACTTTGAACCCGATGTCTTTAGCAAAACTTATATTTGCAAAGCAGAAGCTTTGAATAGAAAACAAAATATCAGTCGCTGACATCATAATAAAATGTTTCGTACTGTCTATGTTTGGCATGAATTTCGGTTTCCTTTTCCGATAACTTTTGTAGCACAATGTTATATGCTGGAATTAATGCAAGTTTGTGCAAGAGTAGTATTGCTTTTAATTTGAAATAAATTAAAATAAAATTGATATTTAATTGAAATATAGAGGCGAATTATTCTGCAAAATTATTTACAACTTCAGAAGAATCAAAAATTAATTTTAAAAAACTAACGGAAAATTATAAAAGGAATGAAATTGATGTTTTTTAACCAGAGACTCTTTAAAATTATTATTTCTGGCAGTAAAAGAAAATATAAGGTATTTACAGAATGAATGTCACATAAACTAAACTTCAGTATTTGATTAAAATCGTATTTTTTTTAAATTATTGAAAAAATTTAAAAAAAAAATCAAAAAAGTATTTAATGAAGGACGACTTTATAAAACAATAAAGATAAAAATTAAAAAAAAAATTAATGGAAATAACTTGTAAAACAAAATTTGAAAATATTTAAATTGTTTTTAATTGTTAATAAATTAATTAATTTTCTAAAAAAGAATTTAAAGAAATATGCAAAGAAAATTTAAAAAAATTTTTATTTTAAAAAATAATCTTTCAAAACGATTGTAAGAAAAATTTCATAGAATTATTTAACAACAGAAGAACAAATTTAAAAAAAAAATAATTTTGAAAAACAATTTTTCGATGTGAAAATGACAGAAAAAAATTCTTAAAAACTTGCTTACAACATAATATGAAAATAATTTTTTTGATTTATGAAACAAATGCAATTCATACAAATTATGTTTTATCAATCTTTTTTTTATAAATCGCAAAAATTTTTATAAATTTGTTCAATAATTTGCTAAAAAAAAAATAATTTTATAAAGTTTTTTTTAGAAGAATGGCAGAATCTTGGAAAAATGACAAAGAAAAACGATAAAAAAAGGAAAATTTTTAAATAATATTTTTTATAATATTACTAAAGTAGATAGTCTAGTAAGAGATAAGAAAATATATGAAAAAATAAGGCATTCAATAAAATATTTCATTAAAATACTACGGAAAATAATATTTTTTTTCAATTCTTTTTTTTTTTTGGCGCATTTTCTACACAAAAATTAAAAAAGAAATTTAATAAAATATTTCATTAAAATCCTTTATAAATAAATGTTTAAATAATCTTCGAATTAGAATATTAAGTGGCAAATAATTGAAAAAAAAACTCCGAGATTGGCTTACTCATGAAACAAATATTTTTCAAGAAAAATTTCAATTCTTTCATAAGAAAAGGAATACAATTAATTTTTGTTTCTTTTTATTAGAAATTTTATTTTTAACATACCTAATTACTAATTCTAAATTAAAAAAAATACAAATAAATTTAACTACATTTTAAAAGAAAAACAACCAAGTTTTTTTATAAAATGATTTGGAAACGAAAGTTCATTCAAGGAAAAATAATTTGAAAAAATTATAAAAAAATTACAAAAACTGTTTAAATTTAAAAAAAAAAACTGCAAAAATGTTTCCAAACTTTCTTTTATTATTGAAATTTTCATTAAAAAATAAATAAAAATTTAATAAAAAAAAATTACAAATTTTTTAAAATTCTTAAACTAATATACGTTCTAAAGCAGCAACGGACGTGTCTATAATTTATACCTTAATTTTGCTTTTATTTTTACCAAAAAAAAACAAAAATATCTACAAGACTATTAAAATTACTGAATTTTACATTTTAAGTTTAAAAATCTTTTTTTTTTTTTCGTTTTCTTAGTTGCTTAAAAAGAAGTAAAAACTACACGCACTACACACACACGAGTTTTAAAAAATATTTTCTTTTTTTTTTAGAATTTTTTTGTTTGTAATTTATTTTTTAAAAAATAGAAGAGTGTTATCCTGCTTTCTAATGGCACGACCGCACGCTTCACTTTCTACGAAGCTAATGATTACAGGGACAACGTAAAGCCAACAA
>QOCX01000310.1:134163-163695 GCA_005959815.1 Sarcophaga bullata | reverse complement strand
CGGTGCACACTGGCAAGAAATAATTTAAATTGGTTGGCTGGTTGGCTAAAGGCCTAAAAAAAAAGAAGACATTTTTCGACGAGAATTTTCATCGTTATTCGAAAATGCATACCAACAACAACAACAACAACAACAAGAAGTAAACATGTACAACATTATCCTTGTAAGTGTTGAAAGAAAAAACAACAACAGCTGGGAGAGTACTTTTAAAATAGCTGTTGCTGCACCTCTCTCCTACTTTTATGTTATTTACTCTCTCTCTCTTCCTCTCTCTCTCTCTCTCTCACTCTCTCTCTCTAGTGCAGTTACAAAATAGTTATCGTAACATTTCGTAATATTACTGGGGTGCCCGTTATTAGATGTTTAGTTAGGTTCTTTACATGGCTCCTACCTACCCTCTTTGGCTAATGAAAGTGCATTAGACAGAGACAAATGCTTGGTTTTAGTCTGTAGTTTTAACATTTCAATACTATTTTGTGAAAACTGTTATTAAAATTTACTACCTTTTTAAGCAACAGCTGTTTGAGTAAATGGTAGTAGAATTTATAACTGTTATGTTCAAACAGCTGTCATGTAGTTTGTTTTGAAGGTTACATAAATACCAAAAAGCCAAAGAGAAAGTAAAAACAAACACAACAGAACAGAACAGAACACGCTAAGGCGCAAAATCCTTACAGAATTACCGGCAACATGTGTGCTGTATAGTGCAGTTTGCCTGGCTGGCAACACATTTTAAATTCAAGAGAGAGAAAGTAAAACAAACTGAGTAACAGAAAAACCAAGAGAGTATCGCTCTCACACACAGCTGTTACTGTTAATCTAGCCAGGCAACATTGCATGTGCCTTACGACAGAACAGCTGTAGTTGTGCAGTCAACTACATTTGCATTTTGACCATTGGCAGGCAAACCAGTACAAAGGAAGAGTATGTAGTCTTGAAAAGAGCTTTCAGCTGTTCTGCTACAGAGTAAAGGAGCAGCAGCTCGTTACTGTGCTGGAGAAAGTGAAATGAGTAACAAAGTTTTGTTGGTTGAGGTTTGGGAGCCTTTAAAACCAGCTGTTTGTGGTGTAATAAATAAACGACATACTCTCTCTCTCTCTCTCTCTCACTTTCTCTCTTTCCATTCATGTGCTCTGTTATTTTTTGTTTATTTTTTTTACTTTTTAAAGTCTTCTTAAGGCGCAGCTGTTCGTTTTAAACCTTAAAACAGCTGATT
Organism: Sarcophaga bullata; assembly: GCA_005959815.1. Taxonomy (NCBI): domain Eukaryota; kingdom Metazoa; phylum Arthropoda; class Insecta; order Diptera; family Sarcophagidae; genus Sarcophaga; species Sarcophaga bullata. Next base: position 162,479 of record QOCX01000310.1, on the reverse strand, counting down.
GCTTAAACTATAAAATTTTTTGCACTGGCAAAAAGCCGGTACAATATATATATTCACAGACAGCCGGTAATATAATTATTCCCACCTTCCTATACCCTCTTTTAAACTTTTCTACAAAATAAAATCATGTGGGTGTTTATAATACAAAAAAAAGTTGGAGAAAAGCTTTACAGTACCAAATAGAAGAAAAAGTGCCAAGTTGGTACTTATAAAGTTGTTAAATAGGCATCAAATAATGTTATGTACAGCTTGTCAGTTTGTGTCTTCAAGCTCAGGGTTAATATTGATGAGGTCTTCAAATTTAGTAGACAAATGACCACAAGGACTATAGGAAAAGTCTAACAGGCTGGAAGAGGAGAGCTAACATTACAAACAAAACTAAAGATTACTTTTCAATGCAACTGTGACATATGACGTCACTGTGACAAATCACGTCACATAATATTTTTATTGGTCAATAATTTCCAGCGGCCTTTACGTCAGTTTGTGTGTCAACAATAAAAGGCAAGAGAGAAACTATGACCAGTAAACGAGTAAGTAGTTCAGTCATTATTATTTTGCTTCTTCAGTACCTAAGGTTAAAACCTATTGATGAAACATGGTTGCTATACGGTCAAGCGGCCTTTTTTAGATTGCAAAAGAACTTTTGACTTTTCCAGCTTTTCAGTAAGAAATCTTTAACCTTCTTTCCTATTCCTAGACCTAGGCTCTAGAAATAAAGATATCACAGAAGAAACGTACTGAGTGAACTTGCAGAGAATGGCTCATGGGAGAGCCGCAAAAGGGTTGCTCTACTTCTTGAGTGGTGCTGTAACTGCTGGAATGTTGCTGTACCTGCTTTCGTGTTGATTCTTCTGCGACTTAAAGGAGTTTAGCACGCAAAAAATATTTTTTGTGACCACGTAGAATTTTAAAGATGCTTTCTAAAGAATACTCTGCTCTTCAATCTTTTTCAAACTGTAACTGCTTTAGCCATACTGCAACTGCTTGAGTGGTGCTGTAACTGATTGAGTGTTGTAGTACGCAAAAAGTACTTTTTCTGACCACGAAGTACTTTAGATGTACTTTCTATGACATTAAAAATTTCTTTCTAAGAAATTCGTACTAAACTCTCCTCTCTTTATAGCTGCTCTTCAATCTTTCTCAAACTGCTATGTAACTGCTCGAGTCTTACTGCAACTGCTAGAGTGCTGCTGTAACTCCTTCTTCGGTGACTTAAATCAGTTTAGTACGCAAAAAGTACTTTCCATAACACAAAGACTAACTTCTTTTCCCTAAAATGTTTCCTTTCTTCCTTCCTGATGACTTCAAATTCCTTCTTTCCACACTAAGTTCTCTTATGCTTGCGATGTGTGGAGTGGTGCCATTTATTGCCTTCACTGGCAGTCACTATTTTGTGTATAGTTTAGTGGTGAGGAATAGAGTATGGCTGCCAAAAGCTGCTGTTTTTTTCTTCTTCTTCTTGTATTTCTTTGCTCTTTAGTTCCTTGTAGTAATACGAGGGGGGCTGGGGGTTTGGTGTTATTACTTTGGCATCATTTCTTATGCTCATTACATTGTGTGTTCAGAGATACTGGTTTCAATTATGGATTATATTGCTCAGTTGCTGTTGGCACATGCTAACTACCACTGCCACTACCACTTCGGTTACTTTCTGCTTGCAACAGTAGTAGTAGCAGTAGTATTATAAGAATAACGGTAGATAATTTAGTTTAGTAGGTTTACAGTGGTAGTAAACTACACATGTTTCAAAGCTGCTTCTCTCTCTCTCTCTCACTCTCTCTCTCTCTCTATCTATCTATCTATCTATCTATCTTCCTTGTAGAAAAGCAGCAGGCCGTCTCATTTCTGTCCTTTTAGGATTTATCCTCCTGCTGGTTTACTTTTATGGGATTTTGAATAAAACTTTTGCCTGTTTACAGGCATTCACACACTGTCTGGTGAATATTCTCGTTTTTTTTTTTTTTTTTTTTTTGTCGAAATTGTTTTTGCACAAGTCAATGGAATTTGCAAAGTTAAATTAGAAAAATAAACCATAAAACGGACCTACTTGCTCTCTCCCCTCTCTTTCTAAAAGAATTGTAGTCTGATAGCTGTACACATAGTAGACAGTAGACAGTAGACAGTAGACAGAACTGGTAGAGAGCTTTTAGAAAACGTTTCAGAAAAACGTTACCAGTAAAGTAAAGTGTAAAAAAGATTTAAAGTCTGTGTCTGTGTGCGTTACGTTGTGTTATTATTAATGCGAGAGAGTAAGTAAAATAAAATTAAAGCGGATCTATGTTAGCTGGTGAGTACGTGTGTCCGTTGCACGTTCTCTAAATGGAAAACAAATCTAAAAGTAATAGAAGAAATGGAAATAAATTTACTGTTCCCCACTTAACCGTTCTCCACAGAATGCTACCAACAACGTTACTTGATGTCTATACTCTGGAGAGTAAATGTTGGAGAAAATGTTGCAGCATCTTTGGTGTTGTAATGTTTTCTTTAACAAGTTTTCTTATAAAACAATCAGGGAATTTTGTTATAAGCGTTAAGTCCATAACTTATTAAGTGATAATTGCTTAACTCAAGGGTATCCAAAAGCAAAAGAAAAAAGAACAGACAGTGACAGAAATATTGTAATTACCCGGTTTTGGCAAGCTTAAGTAAATTGGAAGGGCAAGGAAAATAAGTTGACAACACTTAATATAGCTTAGTCTGTAAGGTTCCAAATGTTGTATAGCCCACCCTGGTTTACTCGTGAGGCCAAATAACTTTCCAATGGCCACAAGGTATCCTTCTAAATAATTTTTTTTTTTTGTTGTCCTGAACCGGGGAAATGGGACTCTTATGTTTCACTAATACTGAGCACGATGCAGTTTCGCTAGTGCCTACATAGTAAACCCACCTCCAATATCTTTTAAACACTTTCACTCTGGGGGACTAACGTTAGGTATTACTCTGAGACAGGCCGATTATCGAACGCAGTTTTCTATGCCGGGCAAAGCACAAGGAAATTTCGAATGTGTAGACTATAGGACTTCAGCCAGTAATTAAAAGTGAATTCAGGGGCATAAAGTAACTCTCGTACGGTATTTAAAGCCGACTTCAAGCATAACGGGGTAATCACATGATTGTTCTACAACAGTGTGATTCAATGCCTTTCAACGCTGGCATATTATTCCCTCTGATCATTTCTTTTATCCTGCCTATCCTCAATCTCATCTGAACCTAGTTTAGATACGAGATTTTACACTAGAACTCCAGGCAGGAAAACTGGTCCTCTGTGCTCCGAGGTTGGTCAATGACCCAACTTCATATGGCAGTCTCGCGTCAGTCTAATGTAGATATTAAGTCAGAGGGATATACCGGGTACTTAAGCAATTGAACTGATGAACTTGCTAGAACAGGTACACAACGGGCCGTATTTCTCAAGGAACAAGTAGTGCGTTAATTGTACTTCATAGAGGAAAAAGATATTGCATTTCAGGTAATGGTGTTTTCTTACTGGAATTGTGAGGTAACAAACAGCATATCTTATGGGCATACAGTTCCGTACCTTGGACCTGTCAATTTCGAAGAAATATTCGTAGATTGTTTATGTTCTACAATAAAAGAAAAATACGTCTTTTTCAAAAAATTAACAAACAGAAACAGTTGCGAGCTTTTTTTAAGGTATTGCCCTCAAAAGGTGCAAAAATGTTACCCTCAAAAGGTGCAACTACATTATGTTCTGTTTGATGTGAAAAAAACGCGAAATATGATTTCTTGATGCAAACAAGGTCACAATTCCATAAACCATAGTGATGTTATCCACTTTAAAACTGTGAATTACAAGAGAATTGATCTTCGCAGTAGAAACTTTAAATCATTCGTCCTTTCCTTGATGAATATTTTTCTCCAGCCTACACAGGCAAAATTTATAGTCGTTAATTTGTTGCACTCTTCTTTTATCTGCCACATTCCATAAATTGGCTACACATTCTTCAGATTTTTTTTCTACTTTTGCTCTTTTGCCTTTCCATTACAGAAACATAAATCCGTTGGTTATTGCTGTGTGTGCTGTGTGCTGTTTTAAGACATTTCACTTGGTTCTAACGTTTCAATGTTATAGGCCACTTCACAGGTATTTAGCATACAATAACATCAACTAAAAACAAAAACAACAATTTCAACAACAGCTACTACCATGCCAACAGCAACAACAAAACAACAACAAGAATATAACAGAGATACCTTAACGTCAATTACCGGAACGGCATGTCAAAAAAAAAATGAAGAACACAAGACAGAAATAGAAGGCAAAACATTGGCAATGAACCACTGGAACAACACAGAAAGAAATTAAAGTTGAAGAGTCAAAGAGGAAGAAGAAGAAGAACAAGAAGAAGAAGAAGAGGAAGAAAATATCAAAACAAATCGAAATTGAGTCAATATTTCTGTTCACTTGTGCTGCTGTTGCTTGTAGCACTTCGCTGAAGAGCAAGTCAAATAGACCGAAGACGATGACAAGAATACGTTCGAAGTGCCACCAAATGATGATTATGAGGCAAATATATAACTTTTAACGGTTGTACAAGCACTTCAAACAACCGTTAGGCCAACAAACAAACAAAAAAAAATAAAAATAAAAATAAACAGAGAAAATAAGAAAATCAGTGTCACTATTGAAATCGATAGCCTCATGGCGAAAGAGAAAGAGCAACTAGACTCACATGAATTGCATTCACCAGCGAGTGGCAGAAACTTAATTTTTAATTGAATTTTTAAAAAACCATTTAAAAAATTAAATTTTTTTGCTCAGATGTTGTGCCAACCGGTTATTTTACTTGTAACCGTCGTCTGATTGTCCGTCCATTCGTCCATGCGTCCTGTGTAGCGTCTGCTTATGTCTCGCGTATAGTCAAAATACAGGTCTGTTGTGTCAATACGTCTAGTCTAGCCTGATTCTTCTTACTACATGACGAAGTAGACACGTTTGTGGCAGTGTCAGGTTGATGCAACAGACTTGTCTGTCTGGTTCTGTTTCAGTTTTTGTTTTTCCAAAGAAAGAACATTTGGGTGACAGTAGTAATATTGGCATGAGTGACATAAGGAACACGTAATATGCTCTATCGAATTGAAGGGATGCTCAGCTAACCATCAGCTATTGAAAACTAATGCAACATCGTCAATGGGTTAAATGGAGGCCGCATTCTTTCCGCTTGTCTTCCCATAACACAATGATCTGTTAGCATGGGCACTATTAAGGAGATGACGTTACGATCAAGTCCATGTAACTGGTTGAAGCGCCTTCTATCCATCGAGAGCCAAGTTAGTCTAGCAAGGGAACAGAACTCTCATTGATCCAGCATAGATTGCCGTCTCGAAAGAATTTCCGCGCGAGTTAAGTGGCATTCCTAAGTCGATTAAAGAGCATTCCGGCAGTAGTGCACCAGCCCTGGCATGCTCTTCGGCTCTGCAGTTTCGAGGAATATTACTGTGCTCGGGGATCCAGATAAGTGTAGCACTGAAGCGCCCAAAGAGAAAGAAGATCGAAATAGCGGCGACACTTCCTGACGATCCTGGAGTTATACACAATGTTTGACAGAGATTTTATGGCAGCCTGACTATCAGAGAAGATCGAGATGCGACGTAAATCTGCAAAAGTGATTTCAATGGAATTGGGAACTTTCAGGAAAGTAGACTACGTGACACAGCATTATGACTTCTTGATGAAGTTTTGAGCCTCCATTCCAGATAGAAGGCAATGAAGGCATCCCTTCGCGGACGGCAGCTACAGTTCATTCGATAAGCCCTCAATATTACTGCAGTATCTTCCAAACAGTAATATAAGACATGCAGAGTGCGCTGATGATTACTTAAGATGCTAATACCTCAAGAAAATATGTGGCCATACTTTCTGATAGTCAGGCAATGGGTTAAGGTACTGGTTTCTAACATAGTAACCTCCAAGATGATCTATGACTTCCGCAAGAATCTCAACGTAATGGAAGAGCGAAACAATTTTCGCATCACATGGCATTTCGAGAAATTGTATGAATAGTATGAATAGGCCAGACGTAGTCCAGAAGATGTGACTGGAAGATGAAGAAAGACGCTATTTATAGATCTGAGAGAGGAATCTGCCATCCTTATAAGTACTGCCCTGAAGACAAACATCAGCTAGGGCAGGCACTTAACGCAATGCTAAGTTGATGTGCTCCTGAATCCCGAAGCAACTCTTGCAGTAAGTAACTATAACCCGGTAAACTATTGACTTAAGCAGCTCTATGGACATGCTAGACTCATAAAATCCCAAGCTGGTCCATATATGAGGTCCTGGGCTTAAGGAGATACTCGGAAACTATGGCTAGAATGGGCACCATATTGAAAACCCCTCTATAAATGATCTAAGGGTACCAATGACTACGATTAGATTGCAAATTAAGGTTTAAAACAAGGAGACTACATGGGCTTAGGTTCTACTCATCTACTTCTCCTACTCGGCATACATTCCCCAATATTGTCGTTCGAAAAAAAAAAGGAAAAAAGTAACAACGGGTTCATCAAATTTATAGGAACTCAATTTAAAAACGAAACACAGAACTGAATCTAACCATATCACCACCATCACCGATGATGATCATCAACTTCAGCAATTAAGGCTCCGCATTTCTAGCCAGTAGCACCAGTAACTAAACCAACTGGTTTTCGGTTACAACTTTTAACATTTTTTTTTCGTTTTTTTTTTTTTTTGGAAAAAACTACTCAAACAACGTATTGCACGTTGCAAACACAGCGGTTGTTGTAATATTTCATAGCCTGGGCAAAAAACAACTCGTAATAGTCTGTTGTCGTCATTGCTAACGTCATCATTATCTTAAGCATCATCATCATCATCATCGTGATGCTGATGCTGATTGTGATTATTAAAATGGTGTTGGAAGTGCATGATGGTTGGGGCTTTAGCAGCATTCATGTACATGGACGATGGCAGTCTCTCTAATCCAGTATAACTGGGCTTTTCTTTTTGTCTTCTTGTAATACCCAGGCAGCCAACATTACAATACGATACGTTGACGTCGTCATGTAACAACACACAGGAGTTTTCGTTGTTGTTTCGTTTTTTTTTTTTGTTTTTAAGCAGGGCCATTAAACCATTACAGCCAAAAGGCAAAAAGGAAGTTTAATGTGCACATTGCATTGCAACAATGTTTTTGTTGTTGTTGTTGTTGTTGTTGTTGTTGTTTCTGTTGCTGTTGTTACAGAGTTGGGTTGAAAAGCTTCAAACCCAAGCTGTAACATCTAGATGTTGCTGGGCCGCTGCAATCATATGGGCCTGGCTGCAACCAGTTTTCTAGCTCTTCTGCTCAACAGCCAACCAACCAGCCAGCCGGCCAGCAGCTGTAAAAGCAATAACAGATGAGTAGTTGTGAAGGGCAAAAAGAAAAAAGTTCAGATTGCAGAACAACAGCAACAACAAGAACAACAATAGCAACATCATCAGCAGGCAGCAGCAACAGCAACAGCAGCAATTGGAATTGGAGGAAGAGTTGAATGCCTTTTGCCCAACCTGACTGGGTGCACACATTTCATTTCAAAGGTATGAAAAGTTGTTGTTACTAGTTTTGTGCAGCTGCAACCAATGTACCAACAGTGTGGCAGTAGTAGCAGAGGCGGCTTTAAAGCCTCCTCAATATTATATTGTTGATGATTATGACGTTGATTATGTTGTAGTTGTAGTTCAATTGTGGGGATATATTTTCCCCCTCCATTCGCTTCCTCTTTAAATTATAAATTGAAAGTGTGAAAAATTTTTTTTTTTACATAATCTTGGCTAGTTTAAGCAAAGATTTTCATTTTTTTTTCTTTTTGATTTGTTGTTGGCCTCTTCCCTTTAGTTGGTTGGTTGGTTGGTTGGTATTTAATTCAGGAGAAGGTTTTTTTCTTTTTTGCTTTGATTTTTCTTAATGGATTTTTGGTTGAGTTTAAAAGATATTTCGTGGACTTTACTTACCAAATTTTTTGAGAGAGACGACCAGACCTGCAAACAAGGTGAGCTTAAAGCATAGCTCACTTGGGTACGAGTAGATACCAATTCTATCCTGTTCCTTTACATGGTCTTTTATCCAAATCTCCTGTAGACAGGCATTTTCTGTCCATGAATACTGGGTGCTCCTCATATCTGAGCACAGTCTTCCTATTGAAAGTGATGACAATCCTATTGGCCGTTCAGAAGTAGAATATTCCCTGAGAGTATAGAACTGATCGATCCTGCCATATAACCTCATTCGTACGTCATATTAATTGTCAAACTTGTTCACAAATGTCGCACTATTTTTCCGGAAAATGATGAATTAATCGATTGCCTTCTTATTTGAGTTGTTATGAGCAGAGACTGTGTTGCAAGAGTACGACCTAAGACGGTTACCGAAAACAGAGCAGAGTCTTCCATTGGAAGTGATGGCAATCGTCATGGCGCTCAGAAGCAGATATGTTCGTGAATATGGACATATACGTCCATTACGGATGTCATATTGACATCCAAGCTTGTCCATGAATGTCACCTATTTTTACGAAAATGATGATCTCCCATATTTGAGTTCTTGAACATGAGAACATCTGGAGACGATATTGTAAACGTATTGGTTAGAACGAAAAGAATTGAAAAACGTCCTTTAAATGACCTGCATGTCCAATTAACTCCAATTAGATGGAAATTCCGTTCTAAAAATGATGAAGCTTGACAAGCTTGACATCCAAGCTTATCCATGAAGTTGGCCTATGTTTACGACGAATCAAATAATCAATAATCTTCCTTACTTCAGATCCAGGACGTGGAGACATTCGGAAACTATGCTGCAAACCTTCTGACTATAGCGGGCACCGAATGGGGGAGCTGTTTACAAGTGACACGCGTATCCCATTGATTATGATTGCGCTGTAAATTACAGGTAAATTTCATTCTTCGACTTCCAATTCGACTTCTGTTCGACCGCTAGGCTTTAGATACTGTTTACACCACCTAATAATTTAATTTTTCTTTATTTTCTTTTCCTTAATCGTTTTAAGGTCGAAGAAAACAAATAGAAACCAACACAAAGAAAGCGTTTAATTTAATAGAAAAATTATAACGAACACTATAGGAGTTATGCGAACTCTTTAAGCTTTTCCCTGAGACTTCAGTCAATTGGAATGGAAGGCATAACTGTAAAGCTATTTGATGTTTTCAATTCAATATCGCTTGCATTTGTTAAACTGTTCGATGGTTCACACATTAACTTTACAATTCGTGTTGAAAGATTCCTCAGATAATTTGTCAGTAGTGAATTTCCTAGCTAGGAGACATCCCCTAAATGCTTGTAGAGTACATAATAAAACCGTTTAGTAAGTGTTATGTCGTATTCTTCTATAAATTCTCGAAAACTTTGGACTTTGGACTCGTGCTTTAACAAAAAAAACCTTACAAACTATGCTACAACAACAACTTCAATCAGTGACCTTTAGGACAATTTTCCATGACATTTGATTCCTGTATTCTATTCCCTCTTTTTCTAAATTCCTATTTCCAGGTTAATTATGCTTGATCCACAAATAAGCCAATTTAAATACCATGTCAGAAGAATTTTTAGTTTTTATTTTTGTCTTGCCTCCATAGTTAATTAAGCATAAGGCGGCAATGCACCATGTTGCAAGCAAGTACATACGTTCTCGATAATGAAAATACCAAAAATAGAATTCGCAACATTGCAACAATGTATTCGATAAGAACGAATTCTTTTCTTTTGCAGCAGCAGCAGCAGCAGCAACACTGAAGGCAAGATATTCGATAAAAAAAATATGCAGAGAAACGCATTCGAAAATTGCACATGGAAACATATCGACAACAACAACAACAACTACAACAACATCAGAATGGAACAGAGGCATGAAATTCAAAATAGGACAGACAGTTTCAGCTTTTTTTTTCTTTTTTGGTTTTCTTTTTACAAGAAAGCGATAAGAAATAGCAGAAATGCAATAAAACATTATGTAGTGTTGCCACATGGCAGAAAAAAATTGCGAAAAGGAAATAAAAGAATGTCAAAATTTAACCAAGCTTCCAAGGTAATTTTTATTCATACTTGCCTGAAGAAAAGGCAGTTGTTCCCAGGCAATAAATCTGATCTAAGCAATGTATCATGAAATGAGTAGCGTAATATGTTTAAAGCCGACTCCGAACGACAGATTTTTTAGAAAATTTCTCATAATTTTTACCAGAAATCTGCTGAGCGGTAGACGCCGAAAAGATATTTCTTTCATACTTCGTTTTGAGGTCTGACCTGGGGTTTAAACCGCGGCCTTACGTCTAATAAGCCTACACAATACCTACTTCGGCGGCGAGCTTAAATAACATTCGAAAATCTTGATAGAACTGAGAAATTTCATTGACTACATGATAGCACAATATGACCATTGCGGGTAGGGGGTAATGGGAAAATGGTATGAGGCATCTCGTTTACGACTCCAAAGAGCTCTTTGTGAATGACTCCAAATTGTATGTAGCTGTGGATAGAAAAAGGAATGCTACCGGACCTTACCAGCGTTGCCCAAGCTGTAGAATCGCCTATTCGAGTTGATGTAATGATTACTGGAACGGCGACTATCTGCGGAAGAGATATTAACTTAGTTTCGTATATTCTACAAGCATTTCAGGCACTGTATTATCACGTAATGACCCCGGGGAAGGTTTATTAACCAGACTGAACACGACCACCAAGCTCTTGGACTAATTTTCTACTTGGGGAGACCTATTGAAAGCCTGCAAAAGGATATGAGAAGATAGCACAGTAAGTCTTGCTAAAACTACATAAAGGGGCCGTCGAAATGTCGTTAAGGTAGTCATAATTGGAGATTTATACTGGGCTCTTGCATCTGGCCAAAGGCTTCTGTAGAAGATTAGCAGAGACTATGGAAAGAGGAAAATGGGTTTTGTGGGTTTCTGCGATGATGTGGATTAGTAAAGAATCCTTTCAGGTATTGCATACTGACTTATGTGTGTTAACTCTTTTAGTGTTGACAGTTACTTTTATCCAGTGGGTCATATGGACTTTACTACGATGTGTCGATAAAAATTCAATTTCTTTTCTTCACTCGCATAGAACTCTGCATTTTATCCTCAGTTATCTGACGGGATTTTAGAGATCTTGACAGTCTAAACAAAACTTGCCATTCACTTTTCATCACTAGTTAGCATTCCCTACACTAATATGAGATTTTATGCGAAGGTGGATCGAATGGTGCATCGCCAATCTCTCGTGCTTGAGACTATTACAGCCGCGTTATATTATAAATAACGAGCCAATGTTACGGAATTTATTAATTCGTTATAATTTTTTACTTAAGAATTAAAATATTCCACAACAATTTCAAAAAAAAAAAAAAAAATTCATGAAACTTATTAAGGAATTTATTTCCCCATCATATGGCAACTCGTTTTCTGTTTATTTTAACATTTGTTTGCAATTGAATGAGTTATGTGTGCATGTGGCTTTGTGTGTGTGCGAATATGCTTTACTCCACTGTTAAGTAATTCCAACTGTTTTAAAAATAAACAACAACAACAACAACAACAACAGCAACAACAAACTGTAAACAATTGAGGAATTTTTTTTTCTTTTGCGGTATTAAAATATCATCAGCAGCTTGCATGTTTATGTTGCGATTACTGTTGCTATATGGTGCATGCTGTTGTCGCTGTTGTTGTTGTTGTTGTTATTGTTATTTCTATTAATGTTATAATTGCTAATAATAATGTTGTTATTGTTGTAATAGAAGAAGACTATGAGATTTTGTTTTAAAAAATTATTTTTTTTGTTTTTCATATTTCTTTGGTAATAAATTATGGCTAATAAGAGTTGTTAACACTTGAGAAATTTATTAATTTTTTTTTTATTACGTTATTGTTGTTGTTTTTATTGTGTTATGAAAATAAATAAAAACTTTAAATAAACACAGGAATTCTTTCATTATTGACCCACCACCACCGTTACAATAAATAAACAAACAAAGTAATGCCAAAGGGCTCACGACCAAGCATAGTTTTCTTTCGTTTCTTTTTTTTCAATCACAATGATTGATTTGTTGTTGTTGCCTTAATGGCCGTATCACGTAAAACAAAACAAACAAAACAAAAAAAAATAATTCCCCAAAACAAACAATAACAATAAAACACTTGCCTTTTAAATGCTTTTAATGCTCTTCCTGTTGTTACTCCTTTACCAATGCTTTCTGCTCTCACCTTCTTTTTTTTTCGTTCTTCACTTACTTCTCTTTACTCAGCCTTCTTCTGTCATGGCTGCTAAGAATGCTTTTTTTTCTTCTTTTTCTTCAACAAATTTTTCGTTATTCTTTTGCAATCTTAAGCTTTCGCTTTAAGAAACCGAATAATTTCAACAATTTTTTGTTGTAATTATTCTTTGTTGTAAACAATTTTCAATAAAAAAACAATTAAATTTTCTATTTTACAATAGAATTTCTTGTTAGAATTTGCCTGATGATTTTCTTTCACTTTTTTTTTTCTTTTGTGGTTTCACACACACGTTAAGAGATTTGAGCAAACATTTACATACACTGACAATCAACTAAACCGAGAACCGTACGCGACGACTTCTGAGTGTAAACTGCTGTTTTAGTTGTTGGGCTGGCAAAAAATACAAAAGCAAAAAAAAAACACACACTCACTCGCACTTATACTTACTTCTACTACACTAAACACACAAAAACAAAAACACAAACAAAAAACACAAAGCAAAAGCATTTAATGTTTGTTGCCGATTGCATTTAAAACACAAACAATTTCTTACTAAAATTGCAAAACAACAACAAATACGCCAGGCAAACTGAATCAACTGAAAACCGGCTTAATTTTGTGTTTTTCATGTTGTTGTTCTCCATTAAGAGAGTAGCCACTTGGTGTGCTCTGTTTTTTATTTGTTTTGTTGTTATGTTTGTTGTTGTTGCTGTTTGTGTTTGCTCATACAATTTGTTTCCAATGCTAGCTTTGTTTCTTTCTTTCTTTTGTAACCACAATTTGTGTGAGTTTTTAAAGGGCTCTCCCAAAACCACAATTAAAACGTTAAGACGTTAAACGTTAAAACTTATTGAAGTGAAAGTCCTTGTAACTTCTCAACTATTAAACGGATTTTAATGGGACTGGTATCATTTAAAAAGGGAAATTCAGAGCTTTAATATCTTCAGATAAATCGAATGATAATACGAATCTTTAATATTTTATTTCCAAATAACTGAAGTAAAAAATGTTTACTGTCGTCTGTAATGCAACCCCCTCTAGAAATGTGTAGGTTTTGTTGTGATTTGAGGATGCGAATCCTTTCCCTTTCGAGTTGTATTTTATATTCAGACTCGTCCAAATGGCCCTCAATCTTGACTTGATAAACTGTAGCCGAGATACCAAACGGTATATGTACGCGAAAAAGTGATCGAAAACTATCTCAAAAGATATGACTGCTGCAACCAATTCAGCGGCAGTTATTTAAATAGCATTGTCTTCCATTTATAATGACGAGGTTCAGGCATGATAATGAAATTAAAGTTTACAGCGTGATATACTATTTTATACATACATCTGTACGAGATTAACGCCTTCGCTGTAATTGTATTTTGTTGCCGCTTCACTAATAATAAGAGCCGTTGCGTTGCTTTCATTCAATTTTTGTTGTCAATCGCTCTGTCGATAAACGAATGCAGTACATGTGTGACCATTTCTCTCACCCGCTCTCTCTCTCTCATTTACGGTGTTCAAAGAATTGTTTAACAACAATTGTGTTGTTTTCTTGTTGTTGTTTTATTGGCTAAAATAGTATTTTTGTGGTTTTCCTGATTTACTTATGGTTTGATGGTGTTTATTACGGTCTCTCTTTCTATCTTTTTTTTTGTTTTTTTTTTGCTTCTAAATTTTTTAGTGCTTCCCTTTACAAATGCTTTTGGGTCGATAAAGGTTGTGCTTTTGCTGGAAAACAAAAACAAACATTTGTTTTTGTATTGTTTCCTGGTGTTGTGTTTGAAGAGCGTGCAGTTTCGTTTATTTGCAAGAAATTTTTGTTTTTGCTTATGCTCCCTGCTTTGTTTTTGTTTGTTTGATTTCAGCAAAGCTCTCATTCTCTTTTAAATACGAGATGTACAGTGTTTGTTTTGTTATTGCATTTGAGAATATTTTTCTGCACATCGTATTTGAATTTGTTTCTGTTTTCATTCTTTATTCCCATATTAGTGGCACACTAAAATGGTCGTTCACAGTAGTAAAAGGTTTGAAGCGAACATGTTGGTTGTATGTTACAGAAAGCTGTGCAAACAGATGTTTAAAGAAATCCCAATTGGAAAATTGTATTATGCACTGCTCAAATGGAATATTTTGTAGTCTCCCAGCGAGCAAAACTATGTACAGTAAAGAGCATTACAGTTCACACTAAAAGAGCGTGAAATCTTTTCTTAACGTTTCTTTAGCTGGAATGACCTGGCGTTACTTTAAAGTTCAGCTGAAATAAATTTAATGCTGTTTCATAAAAAATTAAACATTTTTTAATATTTTTTAATTGTTTAAGTGTTCTAATCATATTCAGCTAGCTGAATTTGGTAAAAAAACACATTTTAAAATAATCCAACATTTTTTCTCAGTTTATTTGAATAGATATGCCTATTCAGCTAAGTTGTCAGTTTTCAGAATATTTTAAAATATAATTTTCAGTGAATTCAGCAGGGCTTAAATACAGTTTTTCGACAGAATTGTAGTATTATAAAAGGCTTTGGATATTTATTTAAATTTATAATGAATTCAGCTGAACTGAATATAACTATTGGAGATTATTTTGGGTATTTTGAAAATATTGTATTATTTTATAGTGTTTTTAATAAATTCAGCCAAGCTAAGTTCAATTTTTAAGCATATTTTCAATATAATTCAAAGTTTTCATTTATTCTTGAATACGTAGAATGAATTAAGCTGAACAAACTTTAATATTTAAATTCGTTTTCCAACATTTTTAAATATTTTAATATTTCTTACACTTTTTAATGGATTCAGCTAAGCTTAATTTAAATTTGACAAGTAATTTTCATATTTTTTAAAATTTAAACATATTTTGAAATTTTTAATGAATTCAGCTGGGCTAAATATTATTTTCAGTGCCAATTATTATTATTTGAATAGATTTCAATATATTTCAATGTTTTTAATGAATTCAGCTGGGCTGAATTTAAAGTTAGAACCAAATTTTTATGGTTTAGAAAATAATTTTTTATTTTAACGCAATTTCTTACGATACGGCTTAGCTGACTTTATATTTTTATATAAATTTTTAATATTTAAAGTAATTTCAATATATTTTAACGTTTTTAAAGAATTCAGCTAAGCTTTATTTAATTTATTAGCATATTTCTTGAGATATTATAGAGTTTATATGAGTTGAACATTATTCTAACGAATTCAGCTGAGCTGAATTTGCCGCTGAAATAATTTATTTCTATTCTAAAGAGATTTTGAAATTTTTATAAATTTATTACAGAATTCAGCTGAGCTGAATTAAATTTTTTTGTTATTTTTTTAAATATTTTAACGAATTTATAGATTTGCAAGCATTTTTAATGACTTCAGCTCAGCTGAATATATAAAAAACTATCATATTTTGAAAATCGTGCAGTCGTTTATTTTAGTTAACCGCTAACGCTTGCATCTTTGCCGCTTTGTTATGTTTTCTAATGATTTGATCTTACACTCTGTGTTTAAATGCAACACTGTTTATTAATTTTCAAATTTCACATTAAAAGAATGCATGTGATATTAAAAACAACGAACAATATTACGGTATAATAGAGAGAGAGAAAGAGAAAGAGCTTGCCAACGACAGAGAATACATTGGCGATATTACAGCTATTTTGAGAGAGAGAGAGGGAGACGCTCTCTTTTATGATTTACAAATTTTTTTTGATATTGAATTTGTTTATGAAACAACTTTTTTGCAGTTTACAACAAACGGTCTCTCCTACACCCTCTTCGTCTCTCCCTCTCTCACTCCATACCTTGTTACCATTATCATTCATTAATTTTCTCTTTTTTTGTTTGTGTTTTTTATTATGAAAATGAAATGAGCGCATGTTTTTATTTTTAAAAACTGAATTTTTGGCAACTTTTTCTTTCTCCTTTAGGGGACGAACTGGCGTGGCGCTTTTTAATGGCGCTGTTCATAATGTCGCCTCTAGTCTAATGTCGTTTCTAGTCTCTCAGCATACGATCAGCGCTAAAGTTCTAATAAATTTTTCACAGCGATTTTTCAAACGCTACGCGTTAATTTTTTCTTCAATTTTTTTCTTTTTTATTTGGCGTCTATTTTTGAATTTTTTTTCACCCGCGTCTGTCG
The DNA here is from genome assembly GCA_005959815.1 of Sarcophaga bullata. Classification (NCBI taxonomy): domain Eukaryota; kingdom Metazoa; phylum Arthropoda; class Insecta; order Diptera; family Sarcophagidae; genus Sarcophaga; species Sarcophaga bullata. Next base: position 146,100 of record QOCX01000310.1, on the reverse strand, counting down.
TCGCCGTTTCGGTCGTTCGCCGTTTAACCGCCTTATAAAAATAAATCCAAAAAATAATAAAAAAACAAATGTTTTTTTTATTGCATTTGAAAACGTAAATTTTCTTAAAAAGAAAATATAATGACGCTGCGCTTCTAAGAGGACAAAGGAAAACGTTCTAAAAAAATTTCAATTTCTTGGTGGTTTTTCAATTAAAAAAAAAACTTTTTACTTGACAAAGATGTGCGGCATTACAAACTAAAAAAAAAATTCCATTAATTTAATAACAAAGACTATATAAACAACAATAACAGCAACAACAACAAATTTTAAAAATGTTTTGTTTAAACAATACACGTGTTCAACAACAAGCTTCAATCCAATAAGAAAGAAAGTTTTAACAGAAAAAAAGTGTTTTTCATTGCTACTACGGCGTTACACGTTGAACGTTGCTTAGTGGTGATCAGTGTCATCTAGACTCCCCCTCCCTCAAAAATACAACATAACTCTGCACACAAATGATGCAAATTTCCCTCCCAAATTTGCTGAGAGTAATTTTCCTGCTGTCAACAATTGTCACAGTTACAGGTGAATGAATTTTTTATTCTTTTTTCAAATTATTTTCGTTTTCTTTTCATTTCTTTTTTGGTTTCTAAGGCACAGAATGCATGATAAAATAGTGAAAAGAGTATTAAAAGAATAGAGAGAGAGAGAGAGAGAGAGTAAGAGAATCTGTTTTAACTGTTATTATTAGTAGGGAGTATAAATTAATTCCATTGAAGAAAAGCAAAAAGTGAATTGCTCTGCTATGCTTTGCATTTTGGGGCCTATTTAGTTGAGTTTATTAGCCTGCATTATCCATGTTGGAAGCATGGAATTTCTACAAAACATTTTCATTTTCCATGCATCTGCACGTGTTCTTTAGTCGATTACAATTCCTGAAACATTTCCTCTCAATCTTCCTTCTTTTTCTGCGTTTCTTTTGCTTCAATGTGAGATAGGTTAGGTTAGCGGGTAACTTTGCCGTTAACTGGCAAGATTACTCGGTTACCCAGTGTTAGGTAAGCCCCCTTGTCATGGTTAGTTAGTTTCAATATGAGTTACTCGATGGCCAAGTTCAGGCTCTGTGTTGTTGATGATGTTGGGCCAGTAATCTAGAATATCTTGTGTCATGTGGATCTGGCTGATGTCTACCTTTAGCGTATATGTATTCGACACTAGAAAGATAAAGTCCACTTTTCCACGTTGTATACACGTTTACCTGGTTCGCTTAGATATCTGCGGAGATCATGTCTTGAGCAAAAAGTGGGATTCACTACTACACTGAATAGCTGTTTCCAGAACGGCGTAGTTGTTAGGCAACAATGGAGACTCCAAAATAATCCAAAGAACAGATCTTTAAAGAAATAATTGGGAAACTGGATTGATCATATCCATGTTTACCATCTCTGAGAGGGCAGATCCACATGAATGTTAATCACAGACCTGTAAACATTGAGTCTGTCTTACTCAAACTCTTGAATGTTGCCTCTCACCCAAATAGATAGCCTTAGAGAAGTTTTCAGCATTTCTGTTAAAGGAAATTGGTCTTAGTTCACCTCTTTCACCTACCCTAAAGTCGAAAATTCAAATATTCAAAAAGAAAATTGCATTTTATAGCTTATATGCTAAGATATGCTTTTTAAAAAATGTGCATTTTAGTTATGAATAAGTTTTTATGCTTATGCATGAATAAATTATCTTGAATCATATGCAAATATGCAAATATATGCTTTTTAAAAAATATGCGTTCGAGTTATGGCAAGTTTTTAATTCTTATTTATAAATAAACTGACCGGCAATAGCCTAAGGAAGCTAATTTTTATAGCTTTAAAAGCATATATACAAATATATGTTTTTTAAAAAAATATGCATTTTAGCGACATTAATTTTTTCTTTCAATTTAAGTGTTCATAACCCATTAGTACACCGAATAAGCAACCTTTTTAATTTTTAAAGCTTATATGCTTAAATATGAGTTTTAAAAAAATATGCATTTAAAAAATTTTATATTGTTTAAGGCTTTAAAATCTTTATTAATCGTAAAGATGTTTTATGATAACAAATATCTTGACTTTTATGGCTTTTAAGGAATATATGCAAAAATATGCTTTTTGAGCAAATATGCATTTAAGTTAGAGATAATTTTTATATGCTTATTAATAACAAAATTGACCTAAAATGCTCTAAAAAGCAAATATTTATGTCTTTAAAAGAATATATGCAAAAATATGCTTTTTAAAAAAATATGCATTTTACCGAACTTCGTTTTTATATGTAAATAGCTTTGTGGTACCTTAATTAAACTAATTTTTGTGGTTTTAGAAGTTTCTACGAAAGAATATGCTTTTTAAGAGAATATGCATTTTAAATTTTTATCTTTTTTTTTGCTTTTTTTGTTACAGATTGTTGTTCTAGCCGAATATTATTCTTAAAGGAGCAGACATTCAACATCATACAACAGCACAAGATGCAACAATTCCAGCAATATAACAACAACAATGAAGCTGATGCAACAAATGAACAAAAATTTGAACAGCAACAGCAGTACAGCGATGTATATGCGGCTGAGCATCAGATCAGTTTAAATCGGGATGAGGATCAGATAGCAGAAGTCCAGGTTAAAGATCGACCGCCACCACTAGAGAGTGATGGTGGTGGTGGTGGTGGTGCACCTACTATAGCTTTTCCTGATTTTGGCAAACAATTAAGTGAACTGTTCCTGACCGATGCGGCGGCTGCTGCTACTGGCAAACAACAAACAAAGAAATTAAATGACAATCCCGGCTATCAATTGATCGATATTTACCAGAGCATAATGGATAATGTTTTGTCCTTTGCCTGTACTGGGCAATTTCTAACGGATTTCTGTTTGAATGGTGGCCGCTGTTTTCGTGTGCCTATGGGCAATCAGAGTCTCTTCTCATGCGAGTGTGCCGATGGTTATGTGGGTGAGCGTTGTGAGTCGAAAAGTGTTAATGGTGAGTAGTAAGGTAAGATAGGCTATTTGCTTTGAATTTCTTTTAAAGTTCTTGTTTCTATTGCAGGAGTTTTTGTGCCCACATCAGCGCTGGATAATCGTAAACCGAAAATTCTAACGGCTCGTATAGTTTTCTCATTTCCCATGTTGATTTTCTTAACGATTGTTTATCTTTTCTTTGGCATGGCCATTGTTTTCAAATGTCAACCACCTTTTCGCGCGAAATATCCTACACAGGCGCCTTCTAGAGCAGCCGGTTTGCTCTTTACCTAAAACAATGATATTTTTTCCGTTTTTTTTTACTTTTTTTTCTTTTGGAAAAATTTTTTTAAAGTTTTTTCTCTTCGTCTTAAAGGACTCGGGTTATACAAGACAAGTGCAATTTTTTTTCTCCTTTGAATTTGATTTTTTTTTTGGTAAAAAATTAATTTAAATTTAATTAAAAATAATTTACGTAATTAGCTTCTTAACAATTTAAAATTTAATTTAAAATTATAAAAAATAATTTTTTTTCTCTTTTAAAAAGTAATTTTCAGTGAACAAAACTGCGCGCAGTTTTTTTTTTCTTTTCAAATTCCTTAAGAATTTTTTTCCAATTAAAAATTAATTTTTTACTCGGTAGTTTGCTTCTCTCATTTATTCAATTTTAAGAAAGCGCGCTTTTTCTTTTTTTTTCTGGAATATTTTTCCAAATTTTTTCCTTTTTTTCTTTAAAAAAAAATAATTTTCCTTTCATATTAAATTTAAATTATAAATACGTAGCTGCGTATAGTTTATAATTATTTTTTATAATTTTTTTTCTTCTTCTTCTTCTTCTTCAATACTTCTGAGGCGCTTTCAGTTGTTAAAAATTTCCTTTATTTTTGTAACTTTTCAGTTGCACCCTTTAATTCTTTTGAATTTTCTTCACCCGAGTAGTATTTCATTTCATTTCTAATTATTTATTATAATTCTAAGTATATTCGTAATATTTTTTTTAAAAACTTAATAAACTGACGTATTTAATGTTTTGATAACAAGAAAACAAACTGTTTTTTATTAAAAAAAAGGCCTATTTAGAATTATTCTTAGGCATACAGATAGCATAGGCACTCTTATAACAAGTATGAACCGCTGTGATGCCACAGTCTTCCATTTCTCCTACTGTTTTAACCGTATGAAGCTTCTTGTGAAGCTATTAAAACTCCTACAATGTACAATCCAGACAAATCACAGAGATTTTCCATAATTCTGGCGTTCAAATCAAGCTAAATCTGACAGATGGCGTGTTTTATGTTAACTTTGAGGACCGGTGAGGTTTGTGTCTTATTCGCTTACACTTGTACACTAAAGAAAACCCCACAAGGAACGATCAAATATAGTCAAATTGTATGATATCGATGACTAGTTGGCATTACTTTACATCATGCCCTGAAATCGGTCGTGCAGAATATACTGTGTGACATGTAGCAGTCTCGTGTTGAAAGCACATATCATTAGTGCCCAGATCATGCATCTATAATGCTTGTCATTGACTTGGCTAACGTCGTTTGTTTATTCACACAGAAATAAGACTCATCGCTGAAAATAATTTTTCGATAAAGGCTATGGTCAGTTGCCAACTGCTCCAGAGTCCATTTAAAGAACTCATATCGTTATATATAGTCGTTCATGGTGGTTTGGCAAAAGAGACTGAATGCTGATTTAACTTAATTGGTCATTACAACCCTTTACTCACGATTACGAGCCAGTTTCAGTACTAACCATGTTCTGTGTGTTAATTTTGTTTAAGAACAGACTGATCTACAGTTCGATTCTGGGCGATTGATTCGTGAGAAACATTCGTTGCACTTTTTTACTCTCAGAGTTTTCACATTTAGTTTCGTTCAAGGCGTATGAGCTGGGTCTTGAACCAAGAACTTTCATTTAATAGACCAACACACTACCTACTAACTTGTCAGATGTAACTTTTATCTCATGGATGTTATCAACTGCCAAAGTTGGGAAGCCCCAGCTCGAAAACTCTGTATATACGCCTACTAATGAATTGTTACTGGTCAATAGTTTAGTAAAAAAGAAAAATGAAATTGAAGCATTAAATCGTATATCCTTTGTCCCTTCTCTATCTCTTTCCAGAGGTAATAAAATGCCGAAATCAAATTTCTCACACCCCATGGCACACTTTAAATTTTCTTTTGTTTAAGCCTAAATGTATGCTTTAAATTTAATAGGAGAATTCACTTTCCCCTTGGATCCTTTCAATTTTAATTGCTCTTTACACTCACTTTAATGCTTAAATTAAGAGCAAATCGCTTTAACTAAGTGCTAAAAAACCAACAACAACAACAGCAACAAATCCATAAGCATTCTCCCTTTGGCAAAAACAAAATTAAACTTTTTAAAATTTAAATTAAAACGAAATAGCAATAGCAACAACAACAAGAAAATCCATAAAAGTAAATAGGAAATCCCCAAAAATACACAAAATTTATTATTTCCTACAGTTTCCATGATATCCCCCTTCTCTTTCTCTCTCTTTCTCTCCGGATCTCTCTCTCTAGCACATGTTTTAATAGGTACAACAATAAATATCACGTGCTTGTAAATAGAAATCACCATAAAGCAGTCAGTCTGTTTATAATACTCTTTACAACAACTCCCACACACAAAAAACATTTTAACTCTTTCACACTCACTGCAGCTCCGGGAGTCTGCACAGCTGAGTGATTTTTTAATGATTTTTTAAAGCCTTAACTGCTATGTTTATAGAATTTAAAACCCCAACTTTTTGGTTACTGAAAGAGCTTTAGGATTATTTTTGGGTTCGCAATTCCAATTTGTAAATAACGCTTGTAAAACTTAAGAAAAATATGGGGTGTGGAACACCCTCTGTGTGGAACACCCTCTGCCTCCTTTCGAATACAACCTGTTAGTCAAAACGGGCTAACGTATGCCCAAGATCAAGTCTCTTGTCATTTTAGTATTCAGTTTAGCATGGAGTTCTGGTCATAGAAATCCAAATGGTTTTGGGAATATTGGCAGAAAACAAAGTTGAAGGAGAAAACATACGCCCTAGTCCTCGCATCATTAGTTTACGCGCTATTCACGTAAAATTCGTTCCGGAAGTCTGCATAGTGTATTAATTGCTTCATTTTCTTAAATTCTTTGTCTTAGATGAGAATATTCGGTCAACCATTAAATAGTAAATTTTGTGAGCCAGAACGGTCCAAATGAGGCTATAATTTTTCTTGTCCCTTCTATGTAATTCGGCTTGTGTCTGTATAGCCGAGAGCTGCTTTTTCTTCAGTGCCACTTATGAAACCTCTTTGCCATCATAAATAAATATGAAACATTATTGCGATAAAGGGCCTATTTATCTTGTAACGAAACCTTTCTTTTTCACTGTTGCTTGAGTAATATTCGTGCTCAAATGGTTGGCAAATAAGAATTTGTGCTACTTTCTCCGTTGGCATAACCCAAAAGTTTATGGCTAGGATTTTGTACATTCTGTAAATGGCAACACATAGGTTTGTATATAGGACAGGCACATCTAGTATAGTTATTAACCCAGTAACTGTGTAGCCTTTCAACCAAGCCGTTAAGATGTACTGTATAAAATCAAATCCAATTTAATAATAATGTCTCGTTATGTGACACTTAGATGTCGCCACAGGTCCTAACGATACATTTCTCAAGAAATTCAAGGTCCTCAAGAAGAGGATGAAAATATGGACAATTTTTCACCTTAACCTGGCGGTCAGGCTGGCTGGCAGATGATGGTTAAGCATCAATCGGTTAAAAATCTGAGCGGACAAAAAAAAAATGTTTCTAAACACGCACCGCACATGTCACGATATACCGTACATGGATCTATTGTAATACAGTACAAGTTCGAAAAACAGCACTTTGGTGAGTTTTGGTACTAGTAAACTCACCACATTGGAAACTCACCACAACAACAAAATACACCACACTTCGAAAATATTAAATTTTACTACCAAACAAATTCAACAGCGGCCTCTTATATTTATTTTTTTTTATTTCGTTGTGATTTCGATTGACACGGGGTTTGACTGCACTCTATCAGTCTAATAAGCTGGCTACTAACAAAAACAAACGGGGCTTAATTTTTACTTAAGTAAACCAGAAATTGGAAAAAGTATGTGCGAATTTTTAACAACTGCATTAGGGTCGCCAAGAAGGAAAATTTTTTCTAATATTCTAACTGAAAACGTACTTTTTTTGCATCAAATAGTACTTCTGTAAATGACTATAAACCTTCAACATGGTTTTGCGGTGTTGCTTTTGTATATCATTAGGGTGGGGGATCTATATGGCATTGATGAAGGATTGATGCGTAATACAAACACTCAATTCACTTTTCCGCCTATTTATCTTGTAACGAAACCTTCTTTTTTCACTGTTGCTTGAGTAATATTCGTGCTCAAATGGTTGGCAAATAAGAATTGTGCTACTTTCTCCGTTGGCAATAACCCAAAAGGTTTATGGCTAGGATTTTGTACATTCTGTAAATGGCAACACATAGGTTTGTATATAGGACAGGGCACATCTAGTATAGTTATTAACCCAGTAACTGTGTAGCCTTTCAACCAAGCCGTTAAGATGTACTGTATAAAATCAAATCCAATTTAATAATAATGTCTCGTTATGTGACACTTAGATGTCGCCACAGGTCCTAACGATACATTTCTTCAAGAAATTCAAGGTCCTCAAGAAGAAGGATAGAAAATATGGACAATTTTTCACCTTAATCCTGGCGGTCAGGCTGGCTGACAGATGATGGTTAAGCATCAATCGGGTTAAAAATCTGAGCGGACAAAAAAAAAATGTTTCTAAACACGCACCGCAATGTCACGATATACCGTACATGGATCTATTGTAATACAGTACAAGTTCGAAAAACAGCACTTTGGTGAGTTTTGGTACTAGTAAACTCACCACATTGGAAACTCACCACAACAACAAAATACACCACACTTCGAAAATATTAAATTTTACTACCAAACAAATTCCAACAGCGGGCTCTTATATTTATTTTTTTTTATTTCGTTGTGATTTCGATTGACACGGGGTTTGAACTGCACTCTATCAGTCTAATAAAGCTGGCTACTAACAAAAACAAACGGGGCTTAATTTTTACTTAAGTAAACCAGAAATTGGAAAAAGTATGTGCGAATTTTTTAACAACTGCATTAGGGTCGCCAAGAAGGAAAATTTTTTCTTAATATTCTAACTGAAAACGTACTTTTTTTGCATCAAATAGTACTTCTGTAAATGACCTAATAACCTTCAATCATGGTTTTGCGTGTGTTGCTTTTGTATACATTAGTGGTGGGGGATCTTATTGGCATTGATGAAGGATTTATGCGTAAATACAAACACTTCCAATCCTTTACCAACAGGCATCGCTCATCCACTGGTAATCAGGCTTGATGGGCCAGATGATGCTCTGGTCAAATGAATATCAGCTTAACACACTGAGCGGCCAAATACGTGTAAGGAGAAAACGTGCAACAAGTAGCATTATTTAACTTGACGATCAAATTAGTTGTTCTGTACTGCTTTGAAACATGAAAAGCTTTCAGAAAGGAGCAGACAAGCTTACTTGAGGGTAATAATGCGTGTTTTGGCCAAATCAAGTCTTTTATGGAAACATTTGGACAACATCAAACCAGAGCTATTAACTTAGAAATTCGATGTTGCAAATGGTAGACAGTTGTGTATTAGAAAAAGTACCATTGAAACATAAAAGTACCAATTTAGAACCAACACGAAAACTACATCCATCTATTCTCTTCCATAATATTCATTTATAAAGGCTTTCAGTTACTAAAAAAAACTACGTTTTGATAAAAGTATTTTAGTAAACAAAAATGTACCAAATAAATGCAAAAAAGTACCAAAAAGTACCGCAGAGTTTTTAAAATATGTTTAAAAAATAAATAAAAAAAAACGGACAGAAAAATATTGACTACAGGAATTTAAAATATATTTGGAAAAACTGACAAATTTTTTCTATTTGGTACCATAACTGGAAAAAGTACCATTTAAGATAAAAAGGTGACAATTGAAAAACATAAATTTATTTTTTCTTTAACTTAAGCAGTAGTCTTAGAGATTTGAGACAGTGGGTGTCTATTGTAAAAGTACCAAGATTTATCAGATTTCTTCGATAGCTATTTAAAAAGTACCAGCACGTTTAATTGAAGTAAAAAGGAACCAACAAAGTATTGTACTACTTCTGAACTTATATAGAAAGCTTTTAGTATTAAAAATGTACCTTTTGAAGCCAAAATGCATCCTCTTGTTATGGCATTGAATAGAAGAATACAAAAAGTACTATGTTGGGTAAAAAAAAGTACCAGATTAAATTGATTCCTATAAGGCCCTGGTTGTTTCAAAAAAGAGTACCATACACCTGAAATCATTAAAAGTAGGTATTAAAAATGAACCCATAAGTACCAAAAAGTACTAATTTTACAAAATTTCAACCATTTTTTCTGTTTCCTTTAAAATCTTTTAAAAAAGTACTTCCAACGGACCTTTTCGTTCGTTTTAAAGATCCTAAAGAAATAAAGAAAAATTAATTTGAAAAGAATCTTTTTTTTTTTCTATTTAAAAACATAAAAAAGGAAATATTTTAAATGCATTTCTTAAAAAAAGGTACATGAACTCTTCAAGCCTCTTTGTGTCTCCACTTCCTTTAAGAAAATAAGCTGCTCCTAGAGCCCTAAACCACATGCATGGATGTTACAAACGCTGCATGTATTTGAGAAACATATCTTCTGCACCTGTTATTTGTCTTATTGTCCTCATGTATTTAGCTTTTTAATGTCTATCCATCCCATCTTTATCCATGACTTATCTTAAGGAAACTCTTACCCAAAAAAATCTGCATTTCGATACTTTTTAAGGCCTAGCATCGCCTCGTATGTGTTGTGCGTAACGACATTATGTCTTACGAGAGCAAGAAATATTTTCTTGAAAAACATCTTGAATGGAAGGAAATAAAATAAATTTTCTATTTAATGTTTGGACAACAACAACAACATATTTATTCTATGGAAAATTCTTAAATAATTAAATTTTTTCTAAGGAAAAAAAAAACATTTTTTTTTGTCTTCATACAGTTTATATAACATGGTACTTAGGGTTAAAGCATAGAGAGGGAGAGGGTAAAGAGGGGTACAAAACATATGAACATTTTTCTATTATAAGTAGCCAAAAGAAAATTTATAGAAATGCATATTAAAACTAATTATACATAACAGAGATGGTTACACTTAGTGTACATAAAAAGGTACTATTTAAATTAATTTATTTAAAAGGTACTTTTTATATACAAAAAAAATTTCTCATTTTTAATTTCAATTTCTCCTCTAAATTTACATTTTATAATTACAATTTACAAAAAATAAACCATTTTTTTGGAATTTGGTACTTTTTAAAAAAAGTACTTTATCAAGACAAATGGTACTTTTTGTTAAATCTTATTATACTATTCCAACAATTGTTTTCTTAATTGCTACTCAAAATACTGAATTATTTGTTTGTATTTTGGTACTAATTTGAAAAAGTACTTTTTAATACGAAAAGTACCAACTTTTTTAATTAAATTACTGTTGAATATTTGAATTTGGTTACTTAAATAGTTGTTTGTATTCTTTTTAATTTGTAAATTTATTTGCATTTAATACTACTTTCAAAAAGTACTTTTTTTGTTACTATACAAAAGGTACTTTTTCATTGAAAATATTTAATTTTATCGCTTTTAATCTTGTATTATAACTTCCGTTTTATGTATACAACTTTTCCTCAATTTGGTACTAATTTCAAAAAGTACTTTTCGTTTGAAAATGGTACTTTTTTTTGCTATTAAATGTCTAATACGATATTATTATTCTATTTAAAGGTAACCTATAAATATCTCCTTAACAAACAAATTTTATTTCATTTGGCTTTCAATTTAAAAAAAAAGTACTTTTTAAGTACCAAAATTTTCTTTTTTATTTCAAATTAAATTTTTTCTTTCTGATTTTTTTTTATTTTCATTTAAAAAAAATATGTTTTATAGATGAAATAGTACAAAAAATGTGGTACTTTTTTGCCCATCCGAGGTACCTTTTGCATGGTACTTTTTTAATTTATACATACTTTAAAAATTTTAAGGACTTCCGTTGAAGTAAACAATAAAAAAAAATTTTTTTGGTACTTTTTTGAATACATTTGGTACTTTTCAGAGTACTATTCTTTTCAACACATAGTTTCTGTACTTCAAGACTTTGCAATAAATTGAAGAATAGTTAGAAAATGTTGGTACTTTTTTAATGGTACATTCTGTACTCTTAAATTTGGGCTGTTAAATAAAAGGCCGAAATAGGAGAGACAAATACAAACTTAAAATTGCGTGGATGATTTCCGTTTTGGTACTTTTTAAGGTACTTTTAGTATTGTACAAAGCATGCTATACCCCATCATCATCAAATCATGTCAGCTAAGGAGACTTAAAAATTTCCTCTTTCTCTTAACTGTACCCCGTCCCCCAGAACATCTTGATTCATAAATACTGACTGACGCACGAAGTTTAATAAGAAAACAATAGGAAATGCATAAGAAATGTACGGTAAATGACAAACACATACACGTACGCACACATACACTTAAAAGAGTTGCATTTGAAAGAAGAAAAGAAGTAGAAATTTTGAATTTTGTAAACAAACAGAGCAGAGAGCATGCACAAACATGCATATTTACTTTTATTATATGGTACAAGGGTGATTCCATTTCGAAGAAAGAAAATGAAATCAAAAGAGGTTTATGCTCTATCAAGGCTTTTTAATCTCTTGTTATCAGTCTTTTTAATTTAAATTTCATTGAGTATGTGGAGTATCTACATGTGAAATGCCCCCCACATATATTGCATTATCATTTTGTTATGC
>QOCX01000310.1:116598-132946 GCA_005959815.1 Sarcophaga bullata | reverse complement strand
GACCCTTACCGTTGTACGCTCTATTAAAAAAATATTCGTTCGTGGAATATTTACAAGTTTGCTTTGTTGAAAGCTAGCACGTGTGTTCCGCGTGTTATTCATAGGGAGTGACAAGCCTGGTATAGGTTTCAGTCTTTTTAGATAATTTTTCTTGCCTCATCAATTATGGGGTCTTCTTCTGCTACAATGACTCAATTAATCACATTCAAAATCTTCTCAATTGATTGGTATCCAAGCTATATTGGGGGACATCTTGGTGACTCCAACAGATAACGGTACAGATAACGCCTGCACTTAAAATGTCTAGTCATTAATAGGATACACAGTCGATCTCCCTGCATACGTGAGACAAATTTATAGGGGCACCAACAGTTCCGTTACGCACCGTAAACGCTTGGCTAATGCTTGCATTAGCGTAGAGTATCACATAGTCTCACATGATGCTCTGTGTTATCAAAATTTTTAGATAATTTCTGTGTGTGTGCTTGTGTGTGTGTGTGTGTATTTTAAATTTTTAAATATTCTCTCAATACCACCCACTAACAGGAGACTAGCTGAGCAAGAGAGAGAGGGTGTGAGTTCAACATTTTCTTACTCTTCTTAAGATAAGAAATTAGAATTTTTGTTGTTGTTGTAGTTGTTGTTGTAGAGCATACATGTTCAATTGTTTGTTGTCTAGATGTTGCTGCAGTTTTATGTTCTAAAAAAAAACCAAGAGAGAGATAGAAAGAGTGTGAGAGAGAGAGAGAGAATAAGAAAAATGGAGAGTGTGAGTGTATTAAGAAAATGCAATTTTTGTTACCGGGATAATTATAAATTTCAATTGCATGTGTATGTTAGTTGTTTAAATGTATGTGTGTGTGTGTGTGTTAATATTTTCATATACATATGCATGTGTATTGGTGTGTATGTGTTTTAAATACAATTTGAAAGTGTTCTTAAATATTACTTGTGGTTTGAGTTTTTTCTCTCTTTTGCTTCTTATGTGTTCCTTAAAACAAGATTTTAAGATGCTCAGGGGCCTCTGCTAGCATCTTATAAGCATGAGGGCCAGTGCCAGTAAAACTTCGAAATTTATTTTTAAGATTCCTAGGAAAGGGTCAACGAAGCATTGTTCGTTTCATTTGTTTATTGAAGGCATTTGGTTAGGTTTTGGATTTTTTTTTTGGGGGGGGGAGTGGGGGTAATATATTGGGAATGGGTTTTTATAATAAGTTGGCTTTATGTACTCGAGAATATAAAATATTTAAATGTATACGTATGTGTGTGTGTCCGATAATGTATTAAATAGGAGGCCTAATGCAGAAAATATTAGAAAATTATTTACTTAACGTACGAAATTAAAAGGGGAACAAAAAACGGGTTAAGGAAAGGTGTTAAGAATGACAGAAATTTAAAGAATGAAATTTCCAGGACAACTATTGCAGAAATAGGAAAAGAAAAGTTAAACTAAAGGTCCAAAGGGGACCTTGAGAACAGCATTATCAGTACAAGGTAAGAACTACCGCCTCACGGTACACTTTACTGAAGATTTTTGACATCTGTAGTCCAGACATCTACCCTATACGAGTGCAAAATGTGAAATTCAGGTCGTTGTGGCCTTAAGACACTCCAGGTTTTTAGTCTACCGATGTCTTAGACAAATTTAAGGGTTAATCTGACTAATCAGTACCAACAATACACAACTCTAGCTGCAGATCGGATAGATCACCATTGAGATCAAAGTAAATGGCAGTGAGGATAAGTCAGGTTGATGGAACTAGGACTGTAAATGGCAAGAATGTCCAGCGAAGCCATTAAAGAAGAAAACCAAACTCCATCTGACATTCACAGCTGGCAGTTGAGGGGGAATTAGCCAAATTTACTTTGCTGTAGTCTTATAAGCCGCGTCATGACCAATTATAGACAAGCCCGTGGTTCAAACCCCTTCTCTGGCATGTCAAACAGAACGAAACACGAAAAAAAATATTTCTTCGACAACATCCTCTCTGTAGTCTCTTGAGAAACGAGGAATATGTTTAAAAAAAGGACCTAAGATCGCAACAAGTAATCAACAATTCACATCGAAATCTTACAGCAGAAATGATGCCGAATTATGATTCTATAAGGCAGTTGAAGAAAAGATTGACCAATGTACACATAGAGATATCAGATTGAACTTCAAGCTTCTGGAAGGTGCAGGTCGTGGAATGCATAGAAGAGACTGCTTGCCATTGCACAATACTGAGTACAACACATGACGAAAATGTCCAACGACAACTGACTAATGGTATGGAAGGCATTGTTCTTCAATTGAAATGTGTTCATATTACGTTCTAATTATTACCAGAAGGTAAGTAAGTCATAATACAGGGAGTAGAGTTGGATACCAGAGTCTCTAGCAAGAATTAAACCTACAACCTTCTCACTGGCAAAGCAGCCCTTCACTGCTACGGCATCAAACTTTTTTGCTGCTCTCTCTTCTTGTTGCTAGAAGTCGCCGTAGTCTAGTAGGTAGTCTAGTTACCTTATTAGACGAAAGGCCATGGTTCGAATCCCCGGTCAGACATCAAAAACGAAATATGAAAAGCATATTGCTTCGGCGACTTCCTCTCAGTAGATTTCTGGCAAAAACTCTGAGAATGAAATAAATTTGCCATGAAAAGTTTCTCAAAAAAATCTGTCATTCGGAGTCGACTTTAAACTGCAGGTCCTGCCACTCATGTATAAAATTAACACTCACAACATAAGTGGTGTGAAAAGCTAGGGTTGTAATGGCCAATTGTGTATGTATGTATGTCTACTTGCTGCTAAAGTGGCATCTTTACATTCTTCTCCTTTTTTTTGAATGATTTCACTGCTTAGGTTAGAAAGTCCCAAGTTGGGTACTTTTGGTTTGAGAGTGGACTAGTAGCAGTAGGCCCCTGATTTCCGCGAAAAGATTATGGTTACTAGTAATGGCTTGTACTTTCAAACGATGCTTTAGAAATTCAATTTAATTTGCTTTTCGGCCAAAGAAGTTTAGAAAAGTTAAGTAAACTTTCAAAGTCCTGCATCTTAAGTGTACCTATGTATACTTAAAGCCAAGCAAGTAAGCCTATAACCAAGTATGTATATGTATATGACTATGTATGTGTATATATAGACATACATATGTAGGTGTGTATTCGTATTCGTTTTGTTAAGATTTTTGTAAATTTAAATTATTTATTCAAGTCCACACAAGTATTTGTGAATTATTTGTCTATGTTTTCTGTATTTGTCTATAAGTCTAGTTGTATGGGTAGTTGTCATATTTTTTGTTTTTTTTTTTTACGATTATGTATATATTGTATATAAATATTTAGAAATTCTATGTATATAATATATAAATACAAGTGTAATAACAACAAAATAATAATAATTTATTAAAAATCCTCATGACAAACTAATAAAAACTGCATTATCCTCTCTCTGTCTCTTCTTATTTGTTATGTCAGTTGATATTTGTTTTTTTGTTTTTTTTTCCATTTTTTGATTATTTTTGTTTTAATATCTACAATACATAGGCATACGTACGTACATACGTACGTATTGTTGGAAATTCCTTCTTATCCTTCACTGATAAATATCATTTAAAATATTGTACATACTTATAGGCGCAGGAGCACACATGCACCCATTTGCATACATTCAGGCAAGCACTTTTAATATTTAAACAGGCAACCCTCACGCATTTTATAATCACACGCACACATAAACATAGAATGCACTACACAATGCACAATGCACAATGCCAGCCAATAGTTTATGTTTGTTTGTGTAAGTTTATGTGTGTGTGTGTGTTTGTAAATGCATTGGTTTGTTAAAGAAGGTTTCCAACTATAAAACGAGGGTTTTTTTTTCTTTTTCATTTGTAGAGATTGCAGAGACCCTTTCTATTGCATGCTTACGCTCTCATCTCATTATGTTTATAAGTGCAACGGTACGTGTGTGTGTGTGTGTGTGAGGCATAAATATTAAGTAGTGACCCGTATGTGGGTGGTTTCATGGCAAATTATGTGGGAAAAATGGAAACATGATGAGAAAGCCAGCTTGATCAGACACTTTAATACCATTTTCGAGTCAAACTCATACGTGAGCTTTGTTCAGATAACAGCTTGATTGTCAAATAGTTTGGATACTAAGCAACATAGAGGTGATGTTACTGTTTCAGAAGATTTGCAAACTGATTAATTGACTTATTGCAGCAAAAGAAAACTCTATGAGTGTGAAATCCCCATGAGATCGATTAGCTCGAAGCAATTTATGCCCAAGAAAATCTGTAATCTATACCAGGCTTGTTACCGCCTGTGAATAACACGAGGCATACACGTGATGGCATTCAACAAAGCAAACTTGGAAGTATTCCACGAACGAAAACCCTTTTTTAATCCATGCCATAGCATGAGTGCCTGTTTTCGATTGAAGAAATGTTAAGAATTCCTAAAACAAAAAATAAAGCAGGGAGAGTGAGAGAGAGAGAGAGAGAAATAGCAAAGAGACAGAAGACAAGAGATAAAGAGTGGAAAAAGGAGTATTTTAATAATGCATTGTGCAGTCTTGGACAGTTTTAGAGGTGATGTGATTGGATCTAATAGCCATTTTATTGTCGTTCAAATCTGATTTGCTGATTTCTCGCCTTCAAAATGAAACACAAAACTGCGATCTTGTACAACAGAGTTGATTTGATTAAAAAGACGTACATTTTTAGCATTGATAGGCCCCTGTTTCCAGAACCATTTCTTTCTTTTCTTCAAAATCCCTTTCTTGCTTAATAAAATTCTTTCAATTTCAATGTGAAATCACTCACATAACTAAACTTAAAGTAAGAAGTAGGCACACGCACTCATATTTCTCTCTTTCTTTTGTTTTCCTGCTGTTGCTTTAAATGAATACGTTTGTGTGAGTGTGTGAGCGTGTGTGTGCCTGTGTGTATGAGTGTCACTGAGCAAAAAGCCAAAGAGGGAGTATAAGTGCGTATTAATGGATGTATGTATACATGAGTGTGCGAATGTACATGTACGTGTACGTGTGTATGTGTATGCGTATATGATTGAGTGAATGTTTAACTCAAACTGTTTAATTTTGAAAAGCGAAGATGGGCTTTTGACAATTTACTTTCGGTGCAACTATGTTCACAAGAGTAAGGGCTTACCCCTATTGCATACAATCTGTACAATAACAACAATAACAACAACAGCAATAAAAACAATGTTATTATTGTTATACATACTTTACTCATGTATATAAACACAAATACATTGACATATAAACAACACAAACACACATACATACATACATGCATACATATGCAGAGAGACATATAATTATCCTGATTATATACACAGAAAACCTGTGTCAGTATAGGAGGGAGAGAGAGAGACAGAGAGAAAGAAAGAGAGTGGATGTGGGTATGGGATTCGCCTAGGATAAACTTTTATAATTATATACCACCCAAAAAGTATGCAACACAATTTACATACTCCTTAATATATACTCACACCACTAGCATGTGTGTGTATGTGTATGAGAAGTGTTTACACTCATCACACCATAGCACACCACACTTATCGAATCAATGAAGCACATTTCAAGAAGTATGAGTCCGAGTCATTGAAAGTTAAGCAAGTTGTCCAGTCGTCTTTATGGCCTGCTTTTACTTACACAGCCGCACACACACTTCCTTTGTGGGAGCCTTTTAAAAAAAGGGCTCCCTCTTAATACTTGTTACCATAGGCCATACTCCAACCTTATGGTTTTTTTTTTTGTTCGGCCTTAAAAATATACAAAATATTACCACCCCCCTCCCTGCTGATGCTTTCCTTTCCTTTGAAACACATGCAAGCAAACACACACACACACACACACACATACATACATCTGTATGGATGTATATAATTATATTGTATATGAGAAAATTTAAGCCTGTATGTGTGTGTGTGCATAAATATTTATTGTTCTTTTTTTTTGGTGTTGTTGTAAACAGCACTGCAAAAAAAAAAACAACAAAAAACGAAAATGAAAAAAATTCGAAAAAAAAGAGAAAAATTGCCAACAAATTCGTTCTTTTTTTGTTTCACTTTCGTGTTCGTATTTCATTCGCGTCTGATTTTCTTTTTTTTTTTCGTTGCATTGCATGCGTATACACGCACTTTTCAGTATATTTTTGGTTTTATTGTTGTTGTTGCATGCCACATCTCTCTCTTTTTTTTTTTTTTGTTTTTTTCGGAGGGTCATTTCAACAGGAGGAGTGGAGATGGGGGATGTTGTGATTATTATGGAAAAAAAGTCTATGTCGGCAACAACATGAAATTGCAAATTTTTTTTGTTTGAATGCTCGCTCGCATATAGAAAAAAAAAAGCCAGTAAAAAATGTATGGAGGACTCCAGTCGAATCCAGGGTATGCTACACCGCTTTTGGAGGCTATTTTGTAAGAGACACAGTGCATAACGTAACAATCTGACCATTGCCAGGATTATGTTTTAACTTGTTGCACCATATTAGTCATTATCGTCGTAGAAGGTAGCGTGTTGGCTTATTAGACATGAAGCCACGGTTCAAACCCCAGCTTAGACATCTCGATCAAATCGAAATATGAGCAAATATTTCTTCGGCAACTTCTTCTCAGCAGATTTCTGGCAAAAACTCTGGGAGTAAATGAAATTGTCATGAAAAAGTTTCCGTAAAAACTGTCGTTCGGGGTCGACTTTAAAACTGTTGGTCACGCCACTCATGTATAAAATCAACGCACACAGTATAACATGGCGTGAGAAGCTAGATTGCAATACTTACTGAAGGGTTGTAATGTATTCTGTTGTCCTTTTACAAAGAATTTTAACTTCATTGACGGCAGAAGGGTTCCTCCAATACTGCTAGATTCTGCAAGAACACGACTGTTCTGTCGCCTTCTGGATTAATATGGCTTTGAGAAGCAGAAGGAGACAATATTTTGTCTCATATGTGCTGGCACGACTTTTGTTACGATGAAACGGAGGTTCTTAGCTTCTCATTTCATGTTATCTACGTCTGAGCTCGCTAAATTAACGATTTCTACAATAAAAAGATTTTTTTTGCTGATAAGTTGCTCTTCCTAAATTGATTGTTTGTTTCCGGGTTTGGATACTAATTATGGTATTGCCCTAGCGTACGTGGCAGCTTTAAAGGATAAGATTAAAGGATAGGAGCATCTGCCCTAACCTAACCTAACTCATGTACTATATATGCTAGCGTAGGGTGTACAAGTGTATGCAGTATGGTTGTTATGTATAGTTGGGAGATAATTTTTTGTTGTAATTGTACAACAGACTGACTGGCCATAATCATATACCCACTCTTACACTCTTATACGCGCACACAATTGCACTTATGCACGCATACATTAGTGGTGTGTGTGTGTCACATTTACACGAACACTCTCACACACTCACTCACATGTATTTTTAAAATAATATCCCCGATTAATTCCTGTCGTTTTTTTTTTCTCTGTAACGTTTCCTCTTTTTTTCACCGTTATTTTGCTGTTTTTTTTTTGACGTTCATTTTATTCTCAATTTTTGTTTTAATATTTTAAAGAAGACAAAAAAAAGGAACGAATTTTGTTTTTTTTTTTTCTTTTTTTTGTTTAAATATGCCGCAAAATTTTATTTATTTTATAAACAATTATTTACTAGTCGTATATACATACAATAGATAGATAATACAGGGTGTATATATACATACATATAATGATATATGTACATACATATGTATGTATGTATGTGTAACAATACATATATATTAGTTTTATTTTAGCATTTAAATGAAAAATAATTTTTTTTTTTTAAATTTTTTTTAATTAATTTACAGGGCCTACAGAGAGGGGTAGGTACATGGCTTTATTTATTCCACGTTTGTTTTTTTTTTGCATTTTATTTTTTCCGTTAATATGATGGCTTAAATTTGTTAATTAATTTTTATTATTTATTTAACGGGCTTAGAATTTTTCATTTCATATACATACTCATTAAAGGCTTCCATCTCTATGTACATACCCAAAAACAAATACTGTGTACATACTTATGTACATACCTACATATATATAGTGACCGAATAAAAACCATGAAAAAGAAAAAAAAAACGAAACCTTAATTCATGCCAAATCATGTTTTATGAATATGAATAGGAAATGCAATGATTTTTGAAGTTAACTGACCTATTTCTGTCTGTAATTTTGAATAATATTTCGGCTGCAATTAATGATTTCGTGAAAAAATAAAATCAAATAAGTACAGTCTGTTGACAATATCGTCTTCAATTTCAGGTTTTTCTATAGAGAACAACAACCCTTTAGTCAGGTTTTAAACCCAGTTTCTCACGTCACTCATGCTGTGTGTAACCGTTATATCCATGAGCGGGCAAGACCTAAATAAATCCTCTCCAAATGAGTTGCTTTGCTGTGTATTATGATCTCGGGGGAGTCATTGAAACACTCTTGGACCTTCTTAGAGGCGGTAGCCATTTTACTGTCGTTCAAATTGGATTTGATGATTCTTTTCCTCCAATAATCAAACACAAAATGACGATCTTGTAGAAAGAAGTTAATTTGATTAAAAAGACGCGTTAATTTCGAAAAAGTCTCAGAACTGGTTGTTAATAACTTCGTTCGATTTCTCTGTTTGCCACTGTTTACTGAAAATTTTGAGAAAATAAAGAGAGCAGCGATTAATCAGTACATATCAGTCCAGATCCACAGAGAAGAGAATTCATTCTAAGCCTCTTATAGGGCATATCACATTATGTCATACAAACGTCCAAGCACATGTCTGGTTTGGTTCATTCCGCTCTAGACGATGTTTTTTTTTATGCCATGGAGACTGCAGGCTGTTTAACTCGTTAGAAAGCAAAGGGGATATAACACAACCTTGGCTATCTTCGGTTTTATTGAGAATGATCGACTGGCATTGCTGTCATGCAGAATACAGTATCTTCCGCTGTCATATAGAATTATTTTCCAATTAACAAGGGTTTACTCTCATACAGCCTATGTTTAAGGAAGGGTGACTAATATGGAGTTCTTCAAGGTAACACAACAGATAATATCGTGCAGTATATGTAGATATCACCGGAGTCCAGTAGGTAACGTGTTGATCTTTTAGACGTAAAGCCTCCATTCAAAACGCAGGTCAGAAATCAAAACGAAAATAAAAGAAATATTTCGTCGGCGGCTTCCTCTCGGCAGAATTCTGTCAAAAAACATTGAGAGCACAGAAAATTGCCATGAGAAGTTTCTCAAGAAAACAAATCTGTCGTTAGGAGTCGACATTAAACTGTAGGTCCCCCTAGTCATGTTTAAAATTAACACACACAACATAAGTGGTGTGAGAAAATAGGGCGCAAGCCTGACCGAAAGGTTGTAATGACGAATTATGTATGTAGGTATGTATATGTAGCTGTCAGAGAAGGTGATTTTAATATTTAAAAAGCTAACATACCCTTGATAGATGCCTTCAATTGCCGATATAAAGTTTCTACTTTTAATGCAGGCAAGATGACATAGAAGATGTTATGCTGCTAGAAGCGATATCGATTTCTTTTACTTCACTTACGATCATATGATCGTAACAAGTTTATCTCTATGCAATCAATTGACCGGATGTTGCGTTAATTCATTCGTATTACTTTAAAGATCCCAAGAAATTCCTCTTCTATGGCATTATTACATCGAGAACGCAATTAAAAATCAGAGAAGAAGGAATCTTCAGCTTGGACTCACTTCGATTATACCACTTTAAGAAATGATAACGCCGTTACACAGTTTAAGCATGGTGAGTTTGGCAATGAAGTAAGATTTGCCCTCAGTCCAAGAATTCTTAGCATTCAATAGGTGCCTTTGTCCGACAGATAGCTTAACGAAGATAAGGAATGGATTACCAGTTGCATGGTTGCGTTTTTAGCAGCTTCATGATCCAAAAGGTCAAATATAGAGCGGACAAGCAGAAGTAGTCTAATTATAAGACAGAATGTAGACCAAATATAAGACAGTTGTCTGAGTATAAGACAGCAAGTAGTCTAAGTATAAGACAGAAAATAGTTTGAGTATAAGACAGTAGTCTGAGTATAAGACAGTAGTCTGAGTATAAGACAGCAAGTAGTCTGAGTATGAGACTTTTGCCTCAGTATAAAACAATAATGTGGGTAAGAGTAGTCTGAGTATAAGACAGTTGTCTGAGGATAAGGCAGTCATCTGAGTATAAGACAGCAAGTAGTCTAAGTATAAGACAGAAAATAGTTTGAGTATAAGACAGTTGTCTGAGTATAAGGCAGAAAGTAGCCAGACTGTAGGACAGAAAGTAGCCTGAGTATAAGACAGCAACTAGTATGAGTATAAGACTGTTACCTCAATATAAAATAATAATCTGGGTAAGAGCCAGTAGTCTGAGTATAAGATAGTTGCTTGAGCATAAGACAGCAAGTAGTCTAAGTATAAGACAGAAAATATTGTGAGTATAAGACAGTTGTCTGAGTATAAGACAGCAAGTAGTCTGAGTATAAGACAGTTGCCTCAGTATAAAACAATAATCTGGGTAAGAACTAGTAGTCTGAGTATAAGGCAGTCATCTGGGTATAAGACAGCAAGTAATCTAAGTATAAGACAGATAATAGTTTGAGTATAAGACTGTTGCCTCAGTATAAAACAATAAACTGGGTAAGAGCCAGTAGTCTAAGTATAAGACAGTTGCTTGAGTATAAGACAGTTGTCTGCATATAAGACAGAAAGTAGTCAGACTGCAGGACAGAAAGTAGTCTGAGTATAAGACAGAAAATAGTTTGTGTATAAGTCTTTCGTGTTTGTATAAGATAGAAGTCTGAGACAGCTGTCTTATAGCTGTCTTGTCCCTGACAGTCTTAATCTTGAATAATTTGATGCATATTAGGGAAGACGGGTAGTTGAGTGAGCTTTGTTTGTGTATAATTTTTTACGGATGCTTTAAATTGAAGCTGGATCTTGAATTTTAAAGGAAAATCTTAAAATTTAAACTCCATTATGGCGGCCCATTTTAATATCGCATGCTTGAGTATATTATTAAGCTAGGCTAAGGCTTATTTCTCTATTGAAGTTTATTGTTTCGAATTTCTCAATATTTTTTCCAATTATTTCGTAAGCTTTAAAGCCTTTTCTATAAAAATTTCCGCTGATTAAAGTTAAATTTTTTTGTTGCTTTCAACACACTGGGCAAATGCAGAAAAAAAACAAAACCAGGAGGAAAAAAAATGATCACGAGAACTTTTTAATTTATTTTCATATGATAATGAGGCAGGTATTCTTTGTATTTTGCAATTCTTTTTTATTTAAAAAAAGAATGCATTTTTGAAAATATAAAATAAAACAAAACAGATGCGAAATAAACCCCACCACCACATTAATAGGGAGGAGGACACCGAAAGAGAAAAAAAACGAGCCAACATTTAATGAGCACCAGAGGCCAGTTTTTTTTTTGTCGAACTAAAATAATATAAAATAGGCAACAACAATAATATTAGGACCCCTTACTGGCTATCCGCTAAATGAAAACTCAAACTGATACCTTGATTTTGTGGAAAGGCAAACAGAGGTGGGTAGCAGAAGGCACCAGAGGTAAAGCAACACATTTTTTTGTTGCTCGTTTGCGATAAAGTTTATGGGGCTAAAGTATGAAATTATCAAAGGCAGCAACAAAATGAAAATTATCCTGATACAACGATAACAACAACAACAAAAACAATAACAACAAACAATATCGTCATATCAGGCTGAACTTAACGTCAACGTGAGCATGGGGCAAAATGTTATAAATTAAAAGCGGAAAATGATGCAGCTGGCAAAAATTGTAAAATGCCAAACCAACAATAACAATAACAACAATAACAGAAACAACAACAGAACCAACAATAAAAGCAACAATAAAAAAAATGAGTGCATTCGCCAAAGAAAAAAAACGCGAATAATTTGCGACTGCAACTAACATAGCAACACTAATATTGCATTATGGATACAGAGAGAGAGATAGAGAGCGAAAGAGTGACAGAGAGAGAAAGAGAGGCCTACAAATATTCATACTCGTACAGCTCAACAGCCTTAACATCACAACTACACACGTTCCGCAACAAAACCTGCTTATGGCAGTCGCTCTCTCTCTTTGTCTATCACTTTCTCTCTCTCTTTTTCACTGCTAGCCTAGCCTAGCCTGTCCTGGCATTTTCAATAATTATTGTTTGTTTGACGAACACATCAGCAAAGCCTTTAAGTGGTATGGGGACGACCAAAACGAAAAAAAAGGAAAGGCATGAAGTGTCACTACACGGCGACAGAGAGTGGAACTTTGGTGGCCCGTTATTATCTCGTGCATTGTATGCGTATGTGCGTGTAAAAGAGTGTCAAAAAGTGCGTATCATTGCCTGATAAATAATATGATTGGAGTGCAGCAAAAACGAATTCCATTAAAAAACTGTTGGTATATAATAAGGCGCACAAAAAAACGCAATGGTTTTTTTTTTGTTTGTTATTAATGCCCCATGCATTTTAAAATAAAATGCTTAAGGCAACCAACTATACATGAAAAGTCTTTTCTTGCTCGGTAATTAAAATATTTTGAAAATATTTTCCGCTATTGCCAGGAGAAATTAGAAATTGTAGGTTAAATAAAATTTTCTAAAAACTTTGGCATAGTTTAAGGGTTACAGAAAAGTCAAACTATATACTTTTAGGAGACTAATTACAATCTTGTTATTTGAATTTAGAATGCAAAAATGATTGGGAGATAATGCCATGCAAAATGAATTTTTTTAATATAATTTTAGGCACATGAGAAGAACTTTTTTACGTCTCAATAATGTAGAAAAATAATCTTAGGCCATGACTATTTCTTATGAGGGACTGCAGGTAGGGCGAGAAGGCTCGTTATCGATGATTTGCGTAGAATCTGCCATTTTTTCAGATAAATTTAGTTTAGCTTAGATTAAATGGCGGATTTTCTTTGGAAGGTAGGTTACCATTAAAGAGTTAGGCAAGAGTCAATAACCTACATCCAACAACTTACTGCCATCAGGTCAGACTGCTGTGTTTGGCTCAGGCAATTGTCTTATACTCAGACTGTTGCGCTATACTCACTATCTATCTTATACTCATACTCCAATAATTTCTTGTACCTGACGGCTGACTTAGAGTGCTGTATTATATTCAGATTCTGTTTAATACTCTGACTACTTGGTGTTTTATACTCAAACTAGTTTCTGTCTCATACTCAGCCTAACATCTCTCAAATACTCAAATTATTGTATTATACCCAAGCTATTTGCTGTACTGTACAAAACGGTATTATACTCAGACTGTTTTATATGTCAAGACTACTATCCAGACCACAGACTAGTATCTTATACTCACATGCCTATCATATACTCGGAATACGTGGACACTCATGCTGCTTTCAGTCTTATACTCAGACTACTTTCTATCTTATACTCAGACTGCTTTCTGTCTTATACTCAGACTGCTTTCTGTCTTCTACTCAGACTACTTTCTGTCTGATGCTTAGACTGCTTTCTGTCTTATACTCAGACTGCTTTCTGTCTTAGACTGCTTTCAGTCTTATACTCAGACTACTTTCGGTCTTATACTCAGACTGCTTTCAGTCTTATACTCAGACTGCTTTCTGTCTCATACTCATACTGCTTTCTGTCTTATACTCAGACTGCTTTCAGTCTTATACTCAGACTACTTTCTGTCTTATACTCAGACTTCTTTCTGTCTAATACCCAGATTACTATTTTATACACACGCAACTGTTTTATACTCAAACCATCCACTGTTATATCCCTAGACTACTGTCTAAAACTGCCACTATTTACTCAGTCTGCTGTCTTATACATTCTTATACTCACACTACTATTGTATTCTCTCGATACTGTCTTTATACCATTTCTTATTAGGGCTGTTATCTCACTCACTGTCTACGGCATCATACCCAAGCCGCTTTGTAATACTCATAAGACCTTTTCACAGATTTTGGGTTTCCTCATCTTTATCTTAAGAGGGTCATGATTTTATAAGAAGGGTTTCTATTACTCTGATTATTGTCTTATACCCGAACCATCACTTGAAATTCGGAATAAATTGAAATTTGTTGTATACTTTAAGGCTCATGAGAGGCTTTTTGAAGCTGGTCTTATTATATTTATTAGCTTTCAACGCAAAATGTTATGGACAAACGGGAAGCAGGTCTTTCAGCTTCAGCTGCTTATCATTGTTTTTCGTTTTTACAATTTTCCTCTGTTGCCTTCTTCCCTTTTTTTTTTTGTTTTTGTTTGAGAGCGGCATAAACCGTGCAACTTTTGTTTCAAAATTATATAGAAAAAAGAAATCAGCTGCAACAACAACAACAACAACAACAATAAAGCGTATATTATATATAAACAAAAAAAAAAAAAAAAATTTATTGGAGAAAAAAAAAGAAAAAAGGTGATGAGCCATGTCCCTTGAAAGCGTAAACGGAAGAGGAGATGTGGGGGTGCAAGGGCAGCATAGGCCGCCTAAAAGTAGATTACATTATTTACTTGCATATGATGATGAGTTTTAATGTTAAAAAAAGAAATGAAATGAATGAAGGAATAAAAAAAAATGAGAGCCAGAGAACGAGCGAGAGAGAAAGAGCGTAACAACCTATATAACAGTAAATACACAAACACAAACACAAACCCAAGCAATTTTTTTAACGTTTGGCAATTTCAATGCATTTTTTGTGAAGCTAAAGATAACACAGAGTGTGTAAGTAAATGTTTGAGTGAAAGTGCGTGTGTGTATATGTATGTGTGTGCGTAAAGCAGTTTTTTACAATTTTATTTTCGTGCGTGTGCGAATGAAAAATAAAATGAAATAAAAATTGTTTTCATCATTTACGCTGCTGCTACCGTATCAAAAGCTGTTAACGCCAGCCTTAACGTTGGCGTTTGCGGCTGTTGCAACTGCATTTAAAGGCTGAAGAAAAATACAACAAAACCTCAATAGGTTACCAATTTGAGTTTTTCCTTTTTTTTAATAACAACCAACAGCAACTTTTTGTTCGGCTACAGTTTTTTCCGAGACGGTTTTTTGTGTTTTTTTTTTGTTGCATTTTTTGTTGTATCCTGCTGCCTCAAACTCGTAGGGTTTGCTTTTTTACTTCAGCCGTATATGCATGTGTAGTTGGGCTTATAAAAATATGCAACCATTGCAGCAATAACAACAACAATGGTAACAACAACAACAACAACAACAACAATGATAACAATAATAAAAATAATATTGCGTTTCTGTTGGAGGTTTTGTTTTTTTGTTTTTTTTTTGTTTTTTTCTGGGAAAAAAGGGAAAAATTTTGTGTGCTGCTGCTGCCATTGTATTTTTGTTGAAAATAGCTGCACAACAGTGATTCGTTCGTTGCTGGTGCGTGTGGCAAGTGCGTACAGATAGATGTTGTTGCGGAAAAATGACCAAAACGAAAAAGAGATGCCAGATACTTTAGCTTTAATGTAAAAAAACAGTAAAACCATAGGCATTGCAACGCAATGGACAGACAACACACACCAAATATAAAAAAAAACCCAGTAAATGAGACACATTTTAGCAAAAAAAAAAAAACAAAAAGGAAAGCGAACGAACGAACAGAAAAATCCACTCCAATATGATGCCATCCATACAAAAGAGGTGCCAAATATGCCAGACCTCCTTCACTTATGCACGGGTTTTTTGTTTTTTTGTTTTAACACTCACTCATAGGCTTGTGTAAAATATCAAAAGTGGCATATAAACACAGCTCTTAAGCATCCTTCTACCCCCTGGCCCGTTCTCGCTGTATACCCCTATAAATGCCACAAACATATACCCCTAGCCTTGTCCCTTATGGTTGGGTTTTTTATTTTATATACCAAAAAAAGTCTAGAGATGATTAAGCCTGTTTGTATGCAACGTTTTTTTATAACTTATATATTGTACATATGCATTGCCACACATCTACACACGAGATCTGTTTTAAAATTAATGTGACATTACCGTACAACAACGTTCAGTTAACAAATATAACTGATTAAATTGCATCATTCTACTCTCTCTCTCTCTACCCTACTCACTCTCTCTCACTCTCTCTTTACCCTACTCTCTCTTTGCCCTTTTGCTTATGCTTTACATTTTTTGCTTTAGTTTTTTCTGTATTTTTTACAAAGGTTTTGTTTCTGTTTTTTTTGCAGATTTTTTTTTAATAAAAAATGTATAAATAAAATACAAAAATTCAAATGAAAAATAAAAATAATCGTATAGATATTTTTTATTATACTCCTAAAAGTATACACGATTTTTTTGTA